>PVJX010010655.1:0-56149 GCA_004027295.1 Dolichotis patagonum
CTCCTTCCTTCCCTTCCCCTCCCCTCTCCCCTTCCTTGTTTCCTTCCCCCTGCTTTTGTGACCTGAGAAGTGATTTGATTTGAAGGGCTTCACACTGAGCTATGCCATACTCCCCTTTTTTCTCATCTTGAGACTGGGTCTCACTGAGTTGCCCATGTTCAGCTCACACTTGCGATCCTCCTGCTTCAGCCTCCCAGAGTGCTGGGGACCTGTGCCACACTTGGCTTCCAAAGCTTCTCTTTGGTAATTCGGAAAGCGGTACCTGTGAGAGACAGTAGGAGGTTCAATGTAGCAAATAATTTGACTTTGGTGTTCTGCGCCCCAGCACTGGGAAAACCCTGCCCTAGGGGAGTCGTTTACTCACAGAGGTTTTGCTGGGGTGGCTGCTAAGGAAAACTCGACAGGAGCATCAGGCCAGGTGCTCTTCCCAGCTCTGGGAGAAAGAGCCCAGGGCTTGTGGCCAACCCAGAGCCCTCATTTCCTCCTTTACTATGGTGACTGCGAGGTAAACACCTGAGGGTTGGAATCCACGGGACTTTAGATCAGCATCTGACACTGACTCTGGGAAGTCATAGCTGATCATTGTAATCTTCTGTACTTTTTCATACAGGAAAAAGATTTTATTTAAAAAATGAAAACTTCTATTCTTCCTAGCTTTATCGAAGTGTGATTAACCAATAAAAATTGTTTCTATTTAAGGGATTCAGAAGTGTCTCCGTGTACATATAGGTCATGGGATGGTTACCATTACCAAGCTAATCAGTGGTTCTGTCATCTTACATGGTAATGGCTTCTTTATTCTTCTGTGGTGAGAAAGATTTAAGATTTTTCTCTCTTGGCAAATTTTAATTATGTGATACCATGTTATTAATTCACCATCATGCTGTACATTAAATCCATAAATGTCATCATGTGAAGCTGAACCTTTATACTGTTTGACCAACTCCCCCGGACCCCTGGCAGCCCCATTCCGCTCTTTCTGCCTAGGAGCAGGGCTTTCCCAGCACAGGGAAGTGTGTGACACAGTGGCTGTTCGCCTTTCTGTATCTGGCTTATTTCACTTGGCATAATGTCCTCCAGGTCTGGCCGCATTGTCACAGATAGCAGGATTCTTTCTTCTTAAAAACCAAATAGTATTCCTTTGTACATAGATGACACATTTTCTTTATGCATTCATCTATGGTTGGAAAACTAGGTTGAGTTCATGTTTTCAAAGATTTTTTATTTTCTACTATAAACCATGAGAAAATAGCAAGAGACACTCTTGGTGGTTTTCTCACGCATCTTTATTCTCTGGCTTAGTTAGTTACCTGCAGATTAAGAGAGATTCCAGTAACTCCCCAGTACCAAGAGTCCCTTCTTTCTGTCATCAGCTTCCTCCAGTAGGGGGAGGCCAGGGCGCCATTTTCTTTTTAATTCTTAATTTGTACATGCTTCTAGTACATAATGAGTACATTCCTTTTGGGGAGTCGGAGCGTGTGTGACACATCTTACATTGTTTTCCATTCCCTTCCACTCCCCCCATTTCCATGTCTTAGTCGGGGGTGCATTCGCTATGACACTTCACCCCAAACCCTTCAACAAAAGATGTCTGTTGGACAGGAAGCAAAGTCTGGAGACCTTCGAACTGCAGGACCAGTTCATATACTCTCCTCCCTCTTCACAGCCATGTCACCCCTCCTCAAATTCAGCTCAGGGCCACCCATGGTCACGTCAGCTACAGACTGGGACTCATGGACAAACAGAAGGGGAAAGCTGGGAGGCCGTGCGGGGCCAGGACGGGCAGCGGGGGTTCAGTCCTCATTTTGTTAACGCTCACACCTTTTCTCCACAAAATCATAGTTTTCCCATTGTTGCAGTGGAGAAATCCAAAGGCACGAGTCTAAATAACTGGCTCTTGTGCAAATTAGCAGAACCAAGCATTTAAAACAAAAGTACCTGGCCAGCCTGAGGCTTGTGTTGTCCCTGGGTAACAGGAAGGATTTTAGTTGTCTGGCAGTTGAGCCCATGTTCTTCTCTCCGCCCTGGTGGCTCCATTCTGCCCCTGGTAACTGTAACCCGCTAGTCAAGTAAAAAGGGGGAGCTGAGGTGAGCCCGTGGCACTTAGGCAAGTAACAATAGTTGTCACTCTCTCTTGTTTAATCCTATAGTGGAGTACGACAAGGAGTTCTCCCCTCGCCAGCGACACCACAAAGAGTTCAAGTTCAACTTATCCCAGATTCCTGAGGGTGAGGCGGTGACGGCTGCTGAATTCCGCATCTACAAGGACTGTGTTGTGGGGAGTTTTAAAAACCAAACTTTTCTTATCAGCATTTATCAAGTCTTACAGGAGCACCGGCACAGGTATGAAGGCTCCAGGAAGCCCACCGTACGGGGCCGGCCCCATTTCCCACCCACCCTCTGTCGTCACCTGACCCCGAGTGTGTCTGGAAGGTGCCAGGAAGCTCGGGGGCAGCTGGGAATGTGGCCAGAGGGGTGCTAAGGGCCGAGGTTGGCTGGCAAGATCCTTGGGCTGTTAAGTCGACTTTGTAAATAGTCTTCCTCCCCGGAGCAAGCCAGCGAGTGGGCTGTACTGAGCACCCTTTGGGATCAGACAACGCTCTAAATTTATTGGGCATGAAATGTGCCCCGCTACTGTTGGGTCCCTACTTTGAACGATGGGTGAGGGTGGCTAGAACCAACTCCCAAGTTAAAATTACATAGTGATGCTCATAAGTGATACTGATTCAGGTGACTGTAAGACTGCATTCGTGCATATCATATGCATACGTGTGTGTGTGTGTGTGTGAGGTATTTTTACCATTTGGATACAAGAGAATGTTAGGTCCTTACCCCCCATATATCTCTATTATTCTTATTTTCTAAAATGAGTCTGAGCCATTTTAAAAGGCTGTAATAAATATGTCTGAGCAGCTGCCAATGATGAAAAACTTGGAGGACTGGAAGGGTAAAGGGGTGGAGATTATAGCAGTTAGTTCAAATCCGTAGTATCCAGAAAAAAAGGGATGACTGAATTTTGGTGGCATTCAGGGGCCGGTTTAGTTGTTCAGGTAGAAAGGTCCCAAGGCTGCTGGAGCCCCATTTTATCTGCAGGTCGACCGGCGTCACCATGTGGTTCTCAGTGTGCAGAGGCAGAAATTGAGTGAGTGATAGGACACCCTGGAAACTGCATGGTAGACACAGAGCTAAGAAGTGAAGAATGGATGGAGGAGGGAGCCCCTCTCATGTAGACTGAGGAATTCGTCACCTTTGGTTCTATAAACCAAGTCCAGATTCTTTTTTTTTTTTTTTTAAGTCCAGATTCTTGGCTTTGGTTTTTGAAGTCTTTTGACTTTGTGAGAATTTGCAGAGGATTAGAAACAACTTCAGATTCTTCTGAATCTATTGATCTGTGTATGGTTCTGCCACAGGTACACACCCTGAAATCTTGAGGAACATGAATTTGGCCCATGAAAGGCTGATTGTACTTTGGAAAACGTCACCAGCACACATCCCTTCTGCAAGCTGGTCTGTAATAGTGGGGTGTGGGGTGCCTAGAAGAAAGAAGGGCAGATGCCAGGCCCTGGGGCTGCACCATAAATAAAACATAGCTATTGCAATACCTTTATATAGCATGAGCGCTTCACACCTAAAAGAAATTGATGTCTGATTTTCACTCTTAAGCGTAAGTATATTCAGTGGTTTTTCCTGTAGAGAAGACCTCTTTTGGGAAGCAAATAATTTATTGCTAGGTACTTGTCTTTTGATACTTTGGAGAGAATTGGTATTTAGTGGATTCTTTGGCAACGCTTTAGCACTGAGTTTTCAATCTGCCAAATTATTTATACCCTTATCGTTCTCTGGTGGAAGTAACCTCCTGGTATGTTTTTGACTGAGACATTTGTTTAGAATATATGATTTTCTCTGTCCTGAGGGAAAAGCACTAGAGTAAAAACATTAGGCTGGAATTTTAGGGAGAAGATGGAATTATTTTTTAAATTATTATTATTTTTTAAAGAGAACAAACAGGATTTTTGAGGTTTATGCTGGACTCCAGCCAAAATAGAACACATGCCTTGGGCTCATGGTGGTGGCGACATACTTCCTAGAGGCCCACAGTGAGTTTGGAAAACAAAATCCCACATGGCTCCAGGTCCCAGCGGCACCCTGTCAAAGCACCCTTTTTTTTGCGTCCAGGATGAGAGCTTTTGGTGACTGGATTTGTTTAATTTTTGTGCACAGGAGAGAGAAAATACTGGGAGAATGGGGGGGGTTCATGCTTTTGAAGGGCTGCAGGGTGGCCAGGAGATTTTTATCAGTGGGCCAGGAGCCTGGGCCTCTCACTATCCCGGGGACTCTGGATGACTCTGTGGGCTCCCTCTGGGGGAGACTTTGTTCTCCCCATCTGTACCATCTTTAGGTGTCTTGACTGAGAATCTTTTTCCAAGCTTATAAAGAAAGTTATTTGTCCAATCCATGCTTAAGTAGAATTTTTAGCATTTGATGGGTTTCTTTAATTTAGCAAAGGGTTGTTTTGCAAAATAGCTGACCTCATTGAAATAAGGTGTCAAGATTTTAAATGCTGAGTAATGCACTCAGTGGACAGCCAGAGAAGCCATGTGCTGGATTCCTGGTATAGTCACCTGCCCCATGAGGGTCAGGGAGGATTCATGGACAATGGGCCTTTGCTGTGGACCACACAGAAACATGCTTACTTGACTGCTCAGCAGTAACTAGGCCAGGTAAGTTTTTAAAAAGTAGCTACCTGAATAGGTGGCACTCATAGTAAGATCAGGGAAACACTTGCTACTTTACTCAGAGCTTGAAAATAAGCCCTTAGAATTTAAGTCATGGAGAGATGTGATGCAATCCACACGTTGGGTAGTGAGACGAACGACTCATGTGTACACTAAGTCCACAGGGTATCCTTTGCATTTTTTAAAATCATTTGTTCCATGGTATTATATGGTGTCTATATTTTAAGATGAGTTTGGTGGTCTGGGAGTATAGATCTGTGGTACAGCGCTTGCCTCACATGCTTGAGGCCCTGGGTTTAGTTCCCAAAACAAACAGGCCAGGTGTCAGTAATTGGTGTTATAAATCATTATATTCTTAGGATGACACAATAAAAATTTGCATTTATAAAGCGCTCACAGTTCAGAGGAGACCTTCTCTTACATGCTGTCATTAGGATTTTGCCATGACCCATGGGACAGGCAAGTTACCTTTGAGTCACATGTGACACATATGAAAATGCCTGAACTGGTGCTCACTGTGCCTCCTAAAAGTCACCCTGATAATGTGGGGAAAGTCCCAAGGTGGAAGTGAGGTGTCAGGAACTCACTTTTGTGTGTCCCGGCCCCTCCATTTCTGGATGTGGGGATTCCCAGGGTGCTTCCCTCTGGATGGCAAAGGTGATTGCCCCCCTGGTGGTGAAAATGTGCCCGATGGCATTCAGGCCCCAGGACTTTGACTTTCAAGATCCTCTGCTAGAAAACCTCTGCAAACCTTTATTGTCCTGATCAAGTATTCATCTATTTGTAGTTTTTTAAGAGGAGATTGGAGGGAGAAAAAGACTACAGTTAATTTACATGGAAGTATTTGTTTTTTTACACAGTATTGCTTTCATCCATTTGCTTCTCCACTGCCTGCTTCCATGAAATTTAAACTCTAAGCTGTCTTCACACTTGGAGCCCAGGCTGCTCTGGACACCTGTAGCCTTTCACATGCACGTGTGAACGCAGCACGGTGGTGCCACCTTGCTTTTCAACTGTATTCATGCCCTGAGCTCCTATAGTTCTTGACTGAATTTCACATAGGTAGAAATCAAAGAGACACTCTCTCAAGCCAGCCAGAGATTTTAAGAGAGACATGTTTAGTGTTTGAACCATGGTCCTATTTGTTATATGAATAAACCACACCTACTTCTGCTAGTTTTGACTTTTCATGTTCTACTCTATGTTTTGGCAGTTTCATTGCTTGGCAGCAACGGGCTGTCTTGTGTGCCTATGCTAACTTTATATTTTGTCATGGTACTGTAGTCTTTTGGAAGATACTTAAAGTGAGAATCACCAAATTGCAAATGAATATACTCCTGGTGTAAATAATATCAAAACGTATTCATATGTAGAAAGAAGCAAGGATTTTTATACACATTTATGTGCATGTTGTATGTATAAATATATATACACACATGCTTTCATGTAAATTTATGTAAATTGCTCATTTGTTTTTTAAAAGGTTGGTTCATGTGTTTCATTCTAATTTCAGAATCCTTAGGATATGAATGAATATAGTCAAGGAAACAAGCTAATGCTGCTTTAGACTTGTGAAAACCAACTCTAAACTTGGAGGAAAAAAAATTCCTTAGGTCAACCTAGAGGCTAAGCTAATAAAGTCCCTAGGATCAATCCCAGAATGAATTACTGCCTTACTTTTTGAGAAAATTCACAAACTCTGATCTATTTTACAGGTAGACCATAATTTTCCCAGAAGGGAAAATGACTGTTGAAAGACAAAAGCATATATTTTTTAGAATTTTTGCCTTGGTATTCCAAACCATTAGCAGAAATAAGGAACTCGGGAATAAGCTAGAGAAATGTGATGAAGCTGAGTGATGGGCTTACACTTGTCCGAGTCAGGTAGGGAAGTCTCATGGGAGCTTTCATAGCAGCAGAAGAAGCTATTTATAGCAGATTCAGGAGACTGTAAATGAGCCACTGAAGTAGATTAGCTAGCACAGCTACGAAAGAAGTAAACCTGTAAGTTTACTGAAGTAAACCTGTAGTTACTCAGTACTATTTGTTGAAAATACTGTTCTTTTTCCAAGTACTTCAGTGGCACCATCATCATAAATTAGGTGACTATATGTGTGTATGTCTGTTTCTGGGATCTTTATTTTGTTCTGTTGATTTTTTCCCTTCCTACACCAATACTTCACTGGCTCAGTTCTTTTAGATTTATAATGAGGATTGATATCTGGCTATATAAGCTTCTTAAATTTGTTCTTGTGACATTTTTGGCTAGTAATGCCACTTTATAATTTCATAGAAACTTTCAAATTTGTTAGATTCCACAAAAACAGAAAAATTTGCTGGGTTTCTAATGAGGACTCCAGTAAATCTAGACATCAATTTGGAAAGAATTTACATTTTAACAGTACTAAGTGTACCATTATGAGTATGGTGTTTATTAGACTTTAATAGCTCTCAAAAATATTTATTTTTGGGGTTTGAACATTTTCATTGGATTATTTTTATGTTTGATGCTTTTGTTAAGTCATACTAGCTTTTAAAAATTTCAATGTCTGTTTTTCACTCATATGCAGATCTACTGATGTTTGTATATTAATTGTATATCCAGCAACCTTGAAGATGCCAGTATAATTCTAATAGATTTCTGTACAATCTTTTGGAATTTCTGTAATTAGTCCATCTAAAAATGTCAGCCTTATTTCTTTCAAACTCCTGTTTTTGGTTCTTCTGTTATTGTGCTGGCTGGAATATCCAGTACAGTGAATGTGGCAATCCATTCAGATTTCTCAGAGGGAACAGATAAACTATTTCACCATTAAGAATGATGACTGTTATAAATGTATTGTAGATAACTTATTACATTAACTAAATTATGTTCTGTTCCAAGTTTTCTAAGGGATTTTTTTAAAGTTAAGAATTGATGTGAAATTTTATCAATTTTTTTCTGAATCTTTTGGGATATGGTTTTTTTCTGTGTTATAATGTTAGTACTAGTACCACATTAAATAATTTTCAAAATACTAAACTAATTTCACAGCCCTGAAAGAAGTTCAACTTGCGATGTATTATCCTTTTTTATATTAGGCAGGACTCAAAGACCTTTGATAACTTTGTTATCTGAGTCACCTATGGGTCTGTTTCCATTGCCTTTTGCTTCCCTTGATCCTCATTTGATTTTATTTCCTGGCATGCCTCATAAATTTATCAAATTTTTGACATAAGCAAATAAATTAGTTGTAGATATTGTCACCTCCTTCCAGACCGGACTTAATGTTCTTCTGGGAATCAGATAAAACACAGGCAAATCATCTTGTTCTCTTTGTTCTGGTTGATACTGGGTTTCAGGATTTATTGAGGCTCATCTGGTTCTGGTTTTCCCTTTCTCCTACAGTTTAGCCCTTCAGGGCTTCCAACTGCAAGTCTAGAATTCTTACCGAGGACCTCTTCCTTGGTAGACTCTGAATTGTAATTTTTAACTCCCCAGCATTGGAACACTGCCAAAAATTCAGCTTTGCTGTTAAGCCTCTAAACAGTTTCTGCTTATTTTCTCAGCTACTCATTCCATGTATGTGCAGCTTCATATTTGGAAAATATCTCAAATGAATGTATCGGTGTTCAGGGCAGCCGGAAGATTGCGGGGGCAGGAAAGAAGACTGGATAGAAGTGAACCTGTGTTTCTGTGAGATCACTTTTGCATGTGCATGTGGGTGCAGCTGTCTCCTCCTGGACCAATGCTTTGTGTTCTAGCTCTCTTGAGCTGTAGTTTTACCAACCTAAAATCTAGGTTGCTTCTGCCTTCTGTTCGGGCTATGCCTCAGGAATTAACATGCTCTGGACTGAAAAAGGGGCACCACATACACAAGGCTTGCTTGGTGCATTTCTGTTGTCTTTGAGGTCTTAGTCTTGACCTGTGAAGTGTTGCCTGGCTAAGTTGCTCTAAGATGACTTTAAACAGGTTTTTAAAAAATTGTTGTTAATCCATTATTTTTAGTTATTCTTGGTGGCAGTGTTAGTTTGATACCTAATAGCCAAGAGCTAAGGTCTCCGGATAATAATTTTTATTATGTTCATTTGAAAGTCTTTTCAATGCTTCCCCACAGATGTTGGTGTTTGCATCATTAACCAAATGTTGTAGTTCTATAAACAAGACCCGGACCCAGTGTTCAATCCAGTTCCAGGGTCTAGGGGAGTCATTTAGAAAAGCATTACTTATGGACGTCTTTTTCTGTGACTTCTGTTGGGAGATCAGCGCTGCCTGCTAGGCTGAAGATAAAAATTCAATCTCTTTAGATACCTGAGCCAGGCTTCTTTTTGGAAGATAAGGGCAAATTCGAGAGAGCCAGATGAGAGGAAAACCAGAGCCTTTTATCTCTGAACAGCCACACCTGTTTCTCTTTGTTTTCTGGCTTTCCAGCAGATCCTCAGGGACCCTGAGATCCCACTGCTGACTTGATAATCTTTGGCTCTCTCGGCCTGGGACTCGGGCAAAGCAATGAACCTTTACCTCTGAAAGGAGGAAACACAACTGATCGCAGCTCAGGTTATGTAACTAGTTAGTTTCATCTTCTCAGGTGCACATTTCCTATACCACCACCAGCAGCACAGCAGCAAAAGGCTTAAAATTCTACCAAACCTTCCTCAGGCTGTGTTCTGTGCTTTGTAAGGCAGAGTGTCAAATTCAAGTTATCATAGAAAATTGCCCACACTCAGAAGAATGCTAAAATATTTTATGGTTGGAGAGGAGAAAGGGACACTATGCTTGGGAAATGCTGATCCAGTAGTAAACATTAAAGACAAAACAGGTTTTTATTTCTGGAAGTGATGCATTCCGTATTGATCATTCCTAGCAACAGATTGCTTTGACTGCCCACATCTCTGTGCAAGGGTTTCTAGCTTTGTGGGAGACAGGCCCGATATTAGTGGTTAATAATATTTTGTATGATAGTCTTTTTTAAAAATAACAAGTTAGCATATTTTAATTGTTTCATTCCCTCAAATTTGGGCAAGGATGTAGAAATACAGGGTTGGGAAATTAAAGGGGGTAAGCTTTGGGGGAAAAAACCACATTTAAAAGGTGGCAGAACCCTTTACCCCATCTGAGCCTGCCATTAGGGTCAGCTGGGACAGACTCCAGCATTTGGAAATGTTTTGTTGATGTGAAAAAAGAGGACAGGTTAAACAGCCGTGACCATGTGTGATCGTCTCCTCACCCTCTCTTCCACGTTGCACACAGAGAAGCAGGTCTCGGAAAATACCACTCCTTCCGACTTGATCTCTCCCGTGATTTTGCTTGTCAGCCTAACTTGCCAATTCCCTGAGCTTGAGACGATCGTCCTTTGCAAGCACCCTCTGTCTGCTTCGCACTCCCGTAGGGAGAGCAGTAAGGCATCCTGCAAGCAGGTGGCTTTGACCTTGGGTCTGCAAAGGAGGCAGAGGCCACACTGTCACATTTAATGAAGAAGGAGAGGCTGTGAGCCCCGGCTCACACACAGTGCTTCCAGATCAGCAGTAACAGCCACGTCTTAAAACCTGCCCCCCACCCCACCCCAGGCTACTGAACCAGAAGAAGCATCAGCATAAGAGATGTTAACAACCCTAGGGCGCTCTGATGCAGGGCGCACCACCGGGGACCACTGGGGTGACGCATAAGAGCGTGCACAGTACTTGGGCCGGTTGCCCTGGGTTCAGATCCCAGCTCTGAACTCACTGAACAAGTTACTTAGCCTCCTGGTGCCTCAGTTTCCTCCCCTGGAAGGTTGAGCTGGTGTCAGGAGTATTTAGCTCTTGGGGACTTGGGAGATGTTGACATCTGTGAGAACCCTGGAAGCAGTCGTGGGGTCAGCGCTGCGTTAACACAGGCTGTGTCCGTGCCGTGGCAGCTCGCGGGTTTGTCCTGGTTTGTAAGATGAGAGGGCAGAGTCGAGGCGTTGGCATTTGAAGCCTCTCTTTATACTATGCTAGCTATTGAGAAAACTGAGCCCTATCAAGTGGCCTGACATTAATTAAAACAACCAACCGAATAATAACATTCATTCACTCTTGCTTCTCAAATCTGGGGGTGTGTGCGTACACACCCCACTTGAAGCTACACTTTTACTGTCAGTAGATTAATGAGGCCAAGCATCACAGAGCAAAAAAAAAAAAAAAAAAAAATAGATGTGAATCAGCCCAGAACCGTTATAGGGATTTCTTGTAAACACTGTCTGTTAAATGCTTTTAGGGTGACCAATCAAGCTGTGCCTTGAAGCTTGATTCATTTTAAAGTCCCCTATCTTGGCTGTGTGAATGGGTGTGTCCTAATCTGTTTTGTTCTCACACTGTAACAGGATCTAAGACTTGATAATCTAAAAGAACAAGATTATTTTCTTGTGGCTTTTTGAGACAGGAGCTCACTGTTCAGTTTAGATAGGCCTTGAACTCACTATAAAGCCCAGGCTGGCTGGCTTCATGCTCGTGGCAGTCCTCCTGCCTCAGCCTCCTGAGCTCCAGGGTTACAGGTGTGCATCACTATGCCTGTCTCTGGAGTAGCTATTTGTTGGTTCGCACTTGTAGAGGCTGGAAGTCCAAGGTAGAGGGACCCTGTCTGTGAGGATCTCCTCCTGGGTTCCATAGTAATGGAAGGTCAGAGGGCAAGAGAACAGGTGCAGAGGAGAGCAGGGGGAGGAGGATGAGTCATCCTTCACCAGGAGCCCACTCCTGTGACCCCCAGCATACTCTGGTGAGGATGCCGTTAACACACCCCAGCTGGTGTGAACCAGCGTGCGTGATGGCCCCATTGAGCATCTTGTAGTGCAACTGGAACAGACAGATCTAATCACTTGTATTGGTCTTTTTACAACAAATAGAAAGGGACCCAGTAGGACAGTCATGCACGTAGCACAGAGGTTCCAGCCCCCAGGCTGGAAGACATAAATTACAATCCCATTGAGAATACAAATGCGTAAATCATCCATGTGGCAGAGCCTTGGTGGCCTAATTGTCCTCTCCGAGTTCCCACCTCTCAACACCGTTGCACTGGAGACCAAGTCTCCAACCCATGGACTCTGGGGACGCATTGGAACTGGAGCAGCGGGTGCCGATCTCCTTGGAACAGTGTCCGCCTGCGGGGGAGGGGCAAGGCACGACCAGCAGCGCTGTCCACGGTGGGCATTAGCCGTCGAGAGGGCAGCTTTCTCCTCACCCAACCCATATAGACCCACCCGTGATTCCCAACCCCATGGCTGCCCGTGTATCCTAATGCATGTATCTGGCTGGCACTGGCATTTGTTTGCAGCGTGGTTTGATCTTACTCTGAGCTCTTGCTCAGCCTGGGCTCTGCATTTGTTAATGCTACTTGTCACATATGGGACCAGTCATGAGACGCGTGGTGGCTGAGAGGCCAGCCTCTGTTTAAATTTGGCTTCCCTGCACAATTACCAAAGGTGTCAGCATCAAAGCACACTCGCTTGGGTCAGACCCTAACAGTGGAGGCAGGAGGCCGTCAAGAAGGAACCCACATCCATAATTCTAGGACAGGTCTCACCACAAGGAATTCCTCCACCTGCAGTAGCCTCTTCCCCAGCGGTGCTTGCCTGAGGATGGTGGTCTCCGCCCAAGAACTAACGTCAGCCCCTGCAATAAGCACTTTTAACCAGTGGTCTTTGTTTCCGAACAGCCTACATGGATATCTCTTTTTTCCTTCTAAAAGCTGCTTCTTGGGGCTGTGGGTGTTGCTCGGTGCTTTCTTAGCATGCACAAGGCCCTGGTTTCTGTTCTTAGCACCCCTAAAACCCAAGGTAGTGTTTCCCCTTTCCTCATCCTCTTCTGAGGCCCACCAGCCCACCGTCACGTGCACGTCACAGACTCTTCCAGCTCCCAGATAAGCCCTTTGTTTTGTTGGTCTCTCTGTGGCTCAGTTCAAGCTGACTGGCTGCGGTGCCCTGAGCTCTAAGGCTCAGTCCCTCAGCTGCAGGAAGTGCCCCTCCCCCGAACGCAGGCTGCCTCCTCTGCTCGTTCCGGGGCCAGGGAAGCCCTCGTCACAGTACTTCCTGCATGGAAAGTGAACTGTAAATACTGTCATTCCTTATCCTGCTCCATGCCACTACGTTCTTGCATTACTTCACTTGCAGAGGACCTCGGCTTTTACTTCTCAGCATCTAAATTCAAGACCACCTTGCTACACTGGCCCCATAAGAATTTTGACTCTTCCAAGGCTTGGGGGTTGGACCACATGCGTTTAACAGGACTCGTGAATGCTGAGACCTGGCGTGGCTGTCATTGTTTGCTTAGATAAGTGCCCCAGAGACAACACAAATTCTTGGGGGCCCCATGATAACGCAGTAGCACAGTTAGAAGAGAACCTCGGCCCTTCATGCCCACGGATCACCACAAACCCTGTGAGTCCTGCTACTTCCACTAACGGAAACTAATCCTTCACGTCCACTTGCTTTTGCCTTGGTCCCAAGTTTCACTTTAGATTCTTATTCTGTCTCATTTCTGCCTCTCCTCTCTTTGCGTGTTGTCTTTCTTCCTTTTTGGGTGGTGGTTTTCTGTTTGTCCCTTACCTTCTCCTGTAATCACCTGCTAGTTCTCTTATTGTAAAACCCACTCTTTAAAAAAAATAAAATAAAAGCTTATTCCACGTCTTCCTACCAGCTGTGCCACACTCAGACTTGGACCATGTTTCCCTGTTCCCTTTTGACAAGTGCTTAAGTTAGGCGCACGCAGCGTCTTTGAAGCCCTGCGAAGCCCGGGCCCTTCCTGGTAGCCCTGTACCTCGCCGTCTTGGCCGCACTGTCTCCTCTGCACAGCGCCAGCCTTGTTCCGTCCCTCTGACACAAACGTGTCCTGTGCATCCCCTGGGGCTGGGACTTCTTTCCCATCGCACCCTTCATAGCGCTTGTGTTATTTTTGGACTCTGGTCCTAACAGAACGGAACGGAATTTATGTCTGTCTGCCTCTGCACTTCAAAGCCTTGGACCCGCAGTCTCCCCTTGCTGTTTTCCATGGAAGCCCTGGTCTCCCTGCTCGGTTGCAGCTCCAAGCATGGGGCGGGGATTTTGTCCACAGGAGGTGCGATACATTTGTGTCAGGAGAGCTTTAAAGAGGATGGGCCCCCTGTGTGACCCCCTTGGGCTCTGCCAAGCAGCTGAGTAAACTGCTCTTAGCTGTGCCCACTGTTTATTTTCTGGAAAGATGACAATAGAGTTCCCTTCTAACACCAAGTAGCATGCAAGCAGGAGAAATGGTCTTTTCCCATCTAAAAATTTTCATTTGAAGATGTTTTACTGGCCTTGTGAAAATAATTCTTATGGATTTCATTCATTCGTCACAGGCTCTCTTTGATAATCTCAAAAAGGAGTGTGTCAGTGTGGGGAACTTGTTTGAGTCAAAACTAAGTCACTTCACCTGTTCTTTCCCCAAGTCCTCTCCTTTGTGAGCTTGTGACCCTGGCCACAGGTCTGAGTCTCAGTTCCCTCAGCTGCAGAATGGAGATAATGTTTTGTTACCACGTTTCCCCGAAAATAAAACCTAGCCAGAAAATAATCAGCCTTGAAAACTAGAGATTGGAAACGCCAGCCATAGGGCAGTGGTGGACTTGTAAGCTGTTTGGACTGAGTCCCTTCCCACGAGGCTGGGCATGGCATTGTCCAGTGTAGCATGTGACAGTGTTTTAGATTCTGGAGCCTCTTGGGTTTTGAATCTTCAAATAAGGGCTGTTTGTTTTTAATGCTACTGGTATTTTTAGCCCTGTAAGATATCATAGCAAAATGCTCCAAGCATCAGAGGATTTTAATTTCTTTGTGGCCAAAGTACAGCCCTCCCTGTGGGGAGAATCCCCAGTCGCTTCATTCTAGCGTGGAGGCCCAGGGGTGTGAATCAGGTTCAGATTGGTTCTGAAACACGTGAAGGTGACCACAATGACAAGTGAGGGAACAGGAAGAAACCCCCACACACCATCTTCCCAAAGTCCCTGGGCTGATGTTGATCAGAAAGTGAAAACTTAAAGATATTTTGAGTGAGGGGAGTTGAGCGCCTGCCTGGGTGACAGCAAGACCGTTACCTCCAGGGAGGACTGATGGAGTCTCTGTGATGCTCAGTGGAGAGAAAAGGCTCAGAGATCCCCAGCAGTGGCACTCAGGTGTGCTAGAATGAGCTTTAAAAAGTAACTGAACTGTTGGGCATGGTGGTGCACACCTATAATCCCAGAGCTTGGGAAGCTGAGGCAGAAGAATTGCTGTAAATTTGAGG
The DNA here is from genome assembly GCA_004027295.1 of Dolichotis patagonum. Taxonomy (NCBI): domain Eukaryota; kingdom Metazoa; phylum Chordata; class Mammalia; order Rodentia; family Caviidae; genus Dolichotis; species Dolichotis patagonum. Next base: position 14,964 of record PVJX010010655.1, read on the forward strand.
CCAGCCTGGGCTACACAGTGAGTTCAAGGCCTGGACCACACAGTGAGAGCCTGGCTTAAACGAACTAACCAGACTGAACGTATACCCGTCAGTGTACAGTCTGCACGAAAAAGGCCTTGCCACTTGCTCTGGAGCATTTGGGGCTCCACTAGGGGAAAAGGGCGAGTTACCGAGCAGTGTGATGTGGTTCCTGTTTCTCCTTGCTTCACAGGCACTAACAGATGATGTTCAGGTTCCAGTTTCAAAAATGACTCTTAAGCAGCACACAACTTTGGAAATGCCCCATGGATACTGACTGTACTCCCACTCCGTCCCCTGCTGCTCCCTACGTTCCTTTTTAGCATTCACCAGCCACAGAGTAAGCTATTAGCAACTGCCTTAAAAATAACGTAATGCAGCAGTAAAATAAATGAAAACAAATGCAATGATACTGATTTGTAATTTGTGCTGATGTTAGAAAGGATTTGACAGGAGCAGTCACAGCGAGGGCTTGGCAGACATCGCAGGAGCCCTGTGCAGACGGGACCGCTGCTGTCCCCAGAGGGCCTTGTCACAGGTCGTGTCTCCTCCCTGTGGCATCCGTCTCCGTCTGTCCCTGTGGGGTTACAGGGTGGCCAGATTGGGACCGCAGCGGGGCAGCGGGCGGGTCACTGTACCACGTGTTTTCTCTTTCAGAGACTCTGACCTGTTTCTGTTGGACACCCGGGTTGTGTCGGCTTCAGAAGAAGGCTGGCTGGAATTTGACATCACCGCCACCAGCAACCTGTGGTTGGTGACGCCCCAGCACAACATGGGGCTCCAGCTGAGCGTGCTGACGCAGGACGGTGAGTGGGGCCTTGCGCTCCTGAGCTGTGGCTGGCGGCGGTCGTGTTGGGGTGCTTGGCTCCAGGGTGACCTCATTTACTGCTCCCTTGTGGCTGCCATTAGAAGCCAAAACCCTTTCAGCTGGGATGTGGACCTAAGAGTCATGGCGGGGGACAGATTTCGGTGGCAGAGGCAGGGGGTTGTCGGGAGAAGGGAGACAGAGCTGGGTCTATGAGGGGATCCCTCTGGCCCCCTCTTCCTACAGCTGCAAAGCTCGGGCTCCTGACTTGCACAGTCTGCTCACTGATCAGGGAGAAATGAGATCAGAAGGAATGAGGGAGCATGGGTAAATAAGACCCCCAGAAAGAGGGGTGCACCGGAGGTCACCTCACTCTTCCTCCGACCCGTGTCCTTCGAAGGAGCGTTCTGGGTCTGCCCGCCCGCAGGCAGCATTGTGGGCTGGAGAGCACAGGAGGCTTCCCTGGGCACCCACCCCACTGTCAGCACGTGGGCTCCTGGGAAGGGTCGCTGCATGGCGTCTGTCGCTGTGGGACTGAGATTTCGGCGAGTGAAGGGGGCCGCGCTTTGGTTTGCGTTCCAGGCCTGCACGTCAACCCCCGCGCCGCGGGCCTGGTGGGCAGGGACGGCCCTTACGACAAGCAGCCCTTCATGGTGGCCTTCTTCAAGGTGAGCGAGGTGCACGTGCGCACCGCCAGGTCTGCGCCAGGCCGGCGTCGCCAGCAGAGTCGCAACCGCTCCACCCAGTCCCAGGACATGGCCCGGGTCTCCAGCGCTTCCGGTAGGTGCGCGCGCAGCCCAGTTGGGCTTGGTGAGAATAGAGCTCCTGCCACTGGCCTCAGAGATTGACAGGTTCTGCTCAGCAGATGCGGTGGCCCGTGGTGTCCTTGCATGATGACAGATCGTCACAGGCACACAATATCTAAGTGGGTTCCTGGGGCCCTCACTGTGGAACAGTCATTATCCAAGGACCCTGGCTGTAGGCATCTTGACTCTCTCTTTACACGGAGCATGTGCTGGGCTACATCCACCCAGCAACTCTGCTGTACCCTCTCAGAATCAGGGAAACCTTCCTGTTATTTCCGGTTGCCTTCCTTAACCCCGTGGCTGCAGTGTGTGATTGAGCAGACCTTATCTGAAGCACTTGGAACCAGAAGTATTTCAGATGTTTTATTTTTTTTTTCAGATTTTGGAATATTTGTATATACATAACAAGATATCACCGGGCATGCTGGCACACCTGTAATCCCAGCACTCGGGAGGTTGAGGCAGGAGGATCGTGGGAATTCGAGACCAGACTGGGCTACAAAATGAGCTCAAGGCCAGCCTATACTGCATAGTGAGACCCTGTCTCAAAAAAGACAAATAAATAAATAAAATAAAATATAGAATAAAGCTATCGGGGCAGGAGTCAACCCTAAATGCAGAGGTCCATTATGTTTCGCAGATGCCTAGTACCCAGCCTGAAAGTCATTTCCACAGCACTTGTAGAGCACCTGTGCTTTCATGGTGACCCATCACATGCGGTCAGGGGTGGGATTTTCCTACTTGTGACGTTGTGTTAGCACTCCAGAGGTTTCAAATTTTGGAGCTTTTCAGGTTTCAGATATCCAGATTGGGGCACTCAACAGGTACACACAAACCTTGTGTATTTGTGTAGCATGGACCTGTGTTTATCACCACCCTTGGCTGGAAGTGACAGAAAGTCAACACCGACAGCCCGGGAGAGTGGATTGGATTGAACCGGGAAGTTCCAGGTTCTGGCTTTTGGCTTGGCTGGGTCCCCGGACTCACGTGATGTTAGAATTGCGTTCCCCTTTTCTGTCTCCTTTTGTCGGTGGTATTCTCAGAAAGAGTCTCTGTTGGAGGTGGGAAGGCAGCCCACAGTCCCAGGGTTTTGTCACCCTTGGCGATCTCAATCGCAGATGGAGAGAGGGCTCCGCTTTCATTGCAGTGTTGGCAGAAAGCAGGGGCCTGGCCCGCATCCTGCCCCACCCGCAGCTCCCTGATGCCCAGGAAGTGCTCTGGGGTCAGGCCACATTGTATGTGTGCACCTAGGGCCAGGACGGTCCGCCTCCTTCCACCTGGGGCAGCTGAGGCCCCAGGGCAAGAGAGAGGAAAGCCCCACTGCTGTTCTCTGCTGCTGCTGCATCTCTGACCAAGTTTCTCGTGTGTCCTCCCATGCCAGGCCCTGTAGCGGTCAGGGCGGGGGTGCAGCAGGAGAGGGGAGCGGACCTTCCCTCCTGACAGCTGTCCGTGCAGCTGTGAGGTGGAATCGAACTCAACCCCCACATTCTGTCCTCCCAGCCAGTGCTGTGCATCCTGGGCTTCCTTTGGCCGTTTGAGTAGCCTGGGGGTCAAGAAGAAGGCAGAGGGCTCGGTAGGATTTGCAGTCAGAGCACCTGCGCTTGTTGCTACCTTTCGACTCTGGACGAACCCAATCTTTTCAGATTCAGTTTCTACATCTGTGAAGTGGGAATGATGAGTGCCTTGCAGATGGGCTGGAATGAAAGGAAATTTACTCCATCTGGCCGAAAATGGCACTCAAAGACGTTACAGCCAACCGTAAGGAACAGGTGTTCAGGGTGGGTGGGTGCTGGAAGTAAACTATGGTTGAAAATCACGTTTATTTTTCCAGGTGGCTGTTTATAAATGTCACTTTCAATGCCCAGAAAGAGTTAATGCAACTCCCCGAAGTGCTGGGTTTTCTTTAGAAAGAAGAATCTCCTCAATTTTAGGTTCTGACTTTCCACGCTGTCTCTTGCACTGGTAACTTGACCGTGGAACTCGAAACCCACCACCCAGGGTGATACGACATTGTGTTCTGGGTTTTCCTGGTGTTTCTTGGAAACCTTGCCCAGCATGGGCGTTCCTGTGTTTACCACTACAGACGGTCAGGGCTGGGGCTTTACAAAGAGAAGAAGGGAGAGAAGTGCCTGGTTTCTCTTATTCACTTCAGAGGCAGCTCGCCGAACAGAGCTAATGATCTGCGGTTCCCTCTGGGGCACGATGGTGGCGTCTGCCAGTGGTGGGCTTGAAGTCATTCATGACCTGTGGTCAGTCAGTTCTGGGACCTCAGACGTGGCGGCATCTCTTGAGATGCTGATTGCTTTTGAAACTTAAAAACTCTCACTTGATTAATTCAACACCCACCCCACCAACCCAGTGTATACGCACACCAATTTTTTTTTAAATTGAGAAAACATGTTACTGATTTGGATTTTAGCAGTGTCACCCAATTATTATTTTCCAAGTATCTTTCAGTTGTTTTTTCAATTTGATGAGTAAAAATTAAATGTGGACATTAAAGTTAATCTAATTTACAATAAGATGCAAATGTCCCTGTTTCATTTTGGTGTCTCCACCTCCTACCTCCCAAGCCAGTGCTTCTTGATTTCCTTTGCTCCTTTTAGCAGTCGTGGGGCAAAAAGCTTATACCAAATCTCTGTGACCTCACACATTTGCAAGTCCCCGGGGACATATTATAGTAAAGGACTCTCCCTTCCTGCTGTCCTGTAAGACCCTCCCCACTGAGGAGAAGCTGCTCACAGCTGGCCCAGAGTCCTAATTTTTGTTTTTGGCGCTTTATTCTTCTGTAAAGGGAAGCGGATATGCAGAAGGAGAGATTTCTCTCCCAGAAGGGATTTCCGGAAAGCTGGCTACTTGGAGAACCAGTGTAGGGTCCTAGCCTCCCCTTCCAGGCCCGGAGACCCACAGATGGCTGGGCCTTAGAGAGCCAAGCTGCTGAGATGGAAAAGTGCGGTCCCTGGTGTGACCCCAGCCGGCTTTCCCCTCGTGAATGGCTCAGAGGCCAAAGGGAGAGACTACTTTGCCTCTGCTGTCCCCGCTCTTCCACGGTGATCCAGGGAGCTGAGATTTTGCCACCAAAGCAGCCACCTTGAGAAGAAGCCCACCAGGGACTGCTTTGCATCTGGGTAAAGAACTTAACCTCCTGTATCAGACTGGCTGCCATCAGGGTGAAATGTGGAAGAAAATCAGGGGTGGTTTTGGCAACTGAGCTGTGGATGCCCAAGACTCGACTGGTCCACTACGAGCGAGGTGCCCTCTGCCCTCTTGCTGCCTTCCGAGGTCGGCACTAACATTCGCAGTTGGCTTTCAGGCTGGAGTTTTGCAAACCTGTGTGCTAGGGGGTGGGTTCGGCGGTGTCCCTGGGCCCTGGCTTCTGTGTGGCTGTGTGCGGCCCTGGAGCACCTGTGCTGCCGGCCTGCCCTTCGGTGGACTTGCACGGCCTCTGGAAAGCACGGCGCCCTTCACACCTCTGCCTGGCGCTGCAGCAAGCCACACTGTGCAGACCCCAGGAGTTCTGTCTCATCCAGCTGTTCCCTTTCAGCCTCGGGTTCTAACCATCTCCTGCGGCTGTGACCCCTGCCCTTGCGTTCTTTAGCTCTATTTTAAGCGTTTCTCTCTACCCACTGTCTTCTCCCTCTTTGAAGGTCTGTCTCTTAGAGTTGTTAGAGTAAGTCCCTGCCTCCCGAACGAGCTCAGTTCTGGAAGGTCAGTGAGACAGACTGGTTTGTGAGTCTGACAAAGTGAGTTTTCTATACCCTTGACACAAATAGGCAGTGAAAAGTATTTTTAAAAATGCACAGAAAATACTGTAGATAAATTATTTTTACTGTACAACTGGCATCGAGGGGACTGCGTGGAGTGAGTGGATGAAAAGTCACAGTGTGAACTGGAGAAGGAGGGAAGATGACACCGGATTTTCAGTGGACTTAATTCTGTCCATACTGTGTAATCTGAGGTCCGTTCATGTCTGTGGACGTCCCCAATTTGAATGTTCATTAAGTTGGGCACTTACTGTACGTTGTCTTTTGGAGGGTTGCAGTTCCTGTTGGTCAGTTCATTTCAAGCTCTACCAATAATGGCCTTGAAAGATGACTCCCTTTGGTGACTCTGGACTGCGATCAGCCACTTTTACAGGATCTTTCCAAGACATGTCTAAGAAGGAGATGTCTTCCTTCCAGCGCTTTTCCAAATCAATTAGTGAGTCAGGTTTTCTGCTGCTGACATAGTAACCCAGAATTAGTCTTCATTTTGTCAGATGAGAGTTGGGCTATTGTCTGTGATTTCCAGCAGTTCATGTAAAATCAGAGCTGTCTCTCTCATTCTTGTTAATGCTGTCACCACCCAGCTCTGCCAGCTGTCTACAAAGCAGCCACCCGTAAGACCCCGTATGCCCTGGGGCACAAGTCTGGCATCGCTCCCATGCTACCTGTTTCTTGGAGTAAGTTTTTTCCATCTCTTTCCAGCCCGTCCAAGCATGTTATCTTTAAGAATGTTGGGGAAATGTGGCTTTAGGACCTCGAGGTGCACTGTGGATCTACTTGCTGGTAACACTGATCTCCTAACCCTGAACTTGACAGTTGGGCAATGGTGCGTGCATCCAGCATGACAGAGGTAACCAGGACCCGCCTCCTGCAGAATTCATCTCTTTGAGTGCACAATCCTCTGCTATAGATTTCAGGAACTGCAGTGCACAGACTGGAGGTCTCATTTCTATGGTGTTCCCAGGACTTGACCTTAGCTCCCTGGGTTGGGGGTGTCAAAGCTGAGTGAACATCCAGGGAAGAATTGACATGTTTTAGGCTGCAAAATTATAGTCATTGGTTCTTCACAGGAGTTGGGACTTTTACTTTGTCATTTTGATCTTAAATTGAAATTTTAGGACCTGTAGCTTGGTTTCCAGATGTTTTGGTTAAAAAACAGAGGCTTGTTCAGAGCAGCCTAAATGAAATCAAATCTTCATTCTCTACAGAGATAAAGACCCGTTATAGGGTTAGTGATTGAAAAATTAGAATCATTTTAAACCCTATTTTTATCAGCCTTGACCCTCTTTCACCACTAGATCTCTTGAGAATGATGATCATCAGGAGTGAGATGGGCTGCAAGGTTCCTTTCCTTTCCATGTGCTCGCTAGTACTCCGTGTGTGAATACGCAGAGGGGAGCAGGCAGTACAGACTGGGCATCGCTAATCTGAAAACCCAAAATGATCCAAAATCTGAAGTGTTTTGAGCCTTATGTCAGCACTCAGTTTTAGCTTTTGACTGTTTTGATCAGTGACACACACTTTGGTGAAGGCTAGGCGTATAACCCAAACTCTGAAACACTTCTGGTCCCAAACATCTCTGATAAGGAACACTCAGCCTGTAATAAAAAGATACAAGCCAGTGCTGCAAGTTGCCTAAGTAATTCCTGAGTAGCAATCAACAGAGAGGGTAGAGGGGCACAGACACAGCTCCGTCTAGGAGGTGAGAAAGCAAACAGAAGGTGCTCAGAGCACAGGGCATCTTAGAGCTCGGTTTGTGTGTGTGTGTGTGTGTGTGTGTGCTTTGTTTTTTTGTTTTTTTAAGAGAATAAAGCCAAGCAAAATAAAACAGAATAAATCCAATGAAAACAGTGTAAGTGATACAGAACTTCAAGATAAGAAATCAATCATGATTACCAGAATGCCTCTTGTTGTCTTCACAATAGCTGCAGATACCTTCAGACAGAGTAAAAATCAAACAAAACAGAATAGAATAGAACCAATAAAAACAAAACAATGAACGTAAAGAACTTCAAAACAAGATAAGAGTAAATCCAAAATGGCTACAATAATATATCTTGTTATCCTTGAAATAGCTGCCCATGTCATTGGATATAATAAAATCAAACAAAACAAAACAGAATAAAACTCAACCCAACAAACCAATGAAAATGATGCAGGACTTCAAGACAATAGGGAATTAACAATGGCCACCACCTTCAGAAGGAGACCCCCATAGATGCCACACTGTGTATCATTATCCTCTGAATAGATGGTCAGACCACTGGCCCTAGACCTGCAAAGTCAGTGAAACACCAAATACCAATAGCTATTGTCGCAGCCTGTGTTTCTCTGGATAAGCCGGTTGTTTGGGGAGTAGGGGGGTTGTTAGCTCTTCTTGTTTCCCAGCCTGTGTCCTGGAAGGGGCTGGGGGCTGGCTCTCCCTCCAGCAGCAGCAGCCCGCGCATGGTGCTGGTTCACATGGAGGGCTTGCTTCTTGTTGACTTCTTGTTCTCTTCCCCCACGGTCCACAAATGGCCTTAGAGCTCAGTCTTTAACGGGAGGCTTTGTCTGTTTTTCAAGTGGTTGGTTCCATATTATAATTCAGACAGAAGTTGAGAGGAGACCAAAGTCCCGCCCTGATTCAATGGAGTCATGTGAGACTTTGAAATCTTGGAACAACAATAAAAATGCGGCCACGAGCAATGATGCTCCAGGTTGTAAACAAAACCTAGACTCTGGAAAGCAAGCTGTCCCCCAGCCTGTTGATGGCAGAAATTCAAAATCTCAGTGTGGTCCCCTGGCCTCCCCCAGTGTTTGTGACACAAGGAGCCTCCTGTGTGTCCCTCAATGGTGGCATTGATTGTGCGAGGTGAGTGGGAGCCAGAGACTTGTTTTGGATAAAACGGGCTGATAAGGCCCTGGAAAGAGCAGCCAGGCTGATGAAGACAGAGGTGCCATTTTAACAGCCAGTATTCTGTCCTTGTCATTGTCATTCTAGGAGAGGGGACATGAAAGTAGTCAATTGTTTCCTCTTAAAAAACAAGCTGCCTCTGGGAAGAGTGCCTCGCCTGGGCTCTGGAAAGCCGAGGAGGCAGCATGGAGCTGGCCGCTCTGCCCTCAGCTTCAGTGTGGTTACCTTCCCGTGTGTCGTTGCCTAGCAGAGTGAGCCCGTGGCAGCCCACGGGGACCCCTCCTGGGAAGGACAGTGGGTGGGCTGCCTGGGACTTGGGCTGAGCATTAGCAGCTGTGACACAGGTGGTTCCATGTCCCTGGAGCTCCCTGTGGTGCTGATGTCTGCAGCGAGGCGGTGGCCTGAGCATCAGGGTGGTGGCTGTGCCTTCTCTGCAGGTCCAGGCCACTCACTCTCAGAGTCTCCTGCCCTCGGGTGACAGGGAAGCCTGCTCATCCCTGGGCTTTGGCTGTGTGGAGGGGCCCAAGCTCTCTGACCACTGGGTCCTGTGTCCTTGGCTGTGTGTGACGATGCGTGTGCAGATGACTTCACTTATCCTTAGGGCCTGGGGTGTGAGCCCAACAGTTCAAGGCAGAGCCGCTGTGTACGTGGTGCTGGCCAGGATGACGTGGTCCAGCCAGCTGCTCCCCAAGGAGTCGTGGTTAATTTTGATTAATACACATTGGTACATATTTTTGAGGTAAAATATGTCAAGGTAGCATATGTAGGTTAGTGATCCATTCAGAGTAATGAGTATATCCATCACCTTCAACTTTTATCATTTCTTTATTCAAATTTCTCCCTTGTAACTATTTTGAGATCTATATATGTTACATATAGTATGTGCATACATAATATACCATATATGTATATATAATATACTGTATATTATATATGTATGTACATAACATATATTATACAACAAAATATATGAAATGTATTACATATATTATTATATAGTATATATAATGTTATTTGTATTATATATTACAGACATTCCTCATTTAATAAATTCCATTCCTGCAACCAGATCATTTAACAAACTGGTCGCTAAATGAGGAATCCTATATGGCATGTATGTTACACCAAAGAACAAAGAATTAAGAACAGAGACATAAAAGGAACCTCCAACGTGATGACTTGACTGTGATTTGCACCACTCGCACACACAGCACTGTAACGTGTGACAGCCCTGTACGGTACAGTCAGCGGAAATTACAGGGCCGCATGGACAAAGTGTGCTCCACAGAAAAGACAGAGGCCCCATGGACAAGATGTGTCAAACTGTGGAGAAAGGAAAGATGAGTTGCACATCCCAGTGGCCCGTCCTAAGCCCAAATGGTGTCTCGGCAGGTGCAGAAGATGGCTGAGCCCTTCTGAGGGACCAGAAGGGGAAGTGCCCACAGCGAGGGAAAGTTTCCACCCTGGTTAGATAGACCAAGGATTTACCTTCTTCTGCTTGCAGAAGAAATTGGTCGGGAGGGGGATATGGTTGTTTGATTTTGTTGCCTGATGTTTTGGCGGGGCTCTGGGTTTTGGTTTGATGCATTGGCTTTGTTCTTAGTTTTGTTTGCCAGACTCACCTGTGGCTGAGCCCTGCCTCTTCGGGTTACTCTGGATGAGAATGTGGGCCTTGCCCGACCTGGCCAGAGTCCCGCCCTCCACCCTCCCTGTCCTGTCCACTCTGCATGGGAGGATCTCGTGAGTGAGGGAGGCCAGGCTGCATGTTAGATCCACTCTAAGGATTCCCATGCGCTGGACACTGTGGCCAGTGCCCTCCAGGGTCCAATCGGCAGCCACGGACTGCTGCAGCTTTTCACCCATGTCTCTCTAGCTCTCCCACTCCCGGTCTCCCCGGTCCTTTTCTCACTGAGACAGATATATCGCTGTGAAATTGTAGTTGCTCGGTATTTTACTGGCCACCTTCAGCCTTCTCATCTAACAAATGTCAAGGGCGGTGGGGATGAGCAGAAGGGTTTTTGGCAGTCTCTCAACCCACCAAAACAGAAAACAGCAAAAACAACAGTGCGGGGCAGTGCAATTCCAAGTAAAACCCAGCGCACCCACCCCTGTGGTGCAGAGACAGGCACCCTGGGGCATGTAGGCCTTTGCGAATACAAAGGCGTCGGCATCAGCGCTTGCCACAGAATCCTGAGAAAGGAGCCTGGCCTGAGAACATCTGCAGGAAGCCGCAGAGGAGGGCTGAATTCCTCCCTTTCCTCTCCCTGGCCCCAGTCCTTACTTAGAAGCAGGAATGCCAGCGTCCAGCGCTGAACGAAACAGCTGTTCTTTCTGAGAAAGTTCTCTTTGGTGCACATCAAGGGAGCTGGGTTAACAGCAGGCAGTGGAACTGTTTGGAAGTTGGAAGTGAAGTCCTCTGATGGCGTCACCTCATTGCCATAGCACGGGAAAAGAAACCAGAACTCAGCATGCGAAGAGGTGGGACTTGTCTGTGTTCTGAGAACAGTTCCCCCCGACACCACCCAGGCCACTTACAATTTAGTTCAATTCTGTCCTGAGCCACCTGGAATTAGTGCAGACCCTGCAGGTTAAAGGACAAAGTCCCCAACAAGACTCTATTTCAGATACTAGTCACAGGAGAGGTCCCCAGGCCACTCACGTTTCTGGCTGACTTTCCTACAAATATGGGGTTCCCATGGTCCTTCTTCCATGTTGGATTATTGCTAGAGCAACTTACAGAGCCCAAGAAAGTGCCATGCTTTGACTAAAGTTTTATTACGAAGGCCACACCTTTCCAAGGACAGCCGAAGGAAGCAGCTGATAGAAGATGCTAATGACTGGGACCCAGGAGTGTGCACCCCCTCTCCAGGGTCACCATGTTCTCAGCAGCAAAATGGTCACCAACTAGTTTGTGTTCCTATGACAAAAGAACGAATCCAAACACAGCAAGCAGTGCCTACACAAGAGATCAAACACAAGAGCTTGCTTCGTGTAACAGCCCACTCTAAGGGCAGCCAAACCAGTCCAGAGTGACCTACCCCACCCCCAGGAGAGGAGAGCTGATCCCTTCCAAGGGTGGTGCCCTTGGGACCCAGTATCTCCTACTAGGCTCCACCTCTAAGGGTCCGTCACCCTCAGTACTGTTACACTGAGTACAAGCTTCTAGCTTCTGGGCCATCACATGTGGGGGTTCATCACTGTGATTGAATCACTGGCCACGTGGCTGAGCTCTGTCACCCTCCCCTTCACACCCAGGTAAGGCAGGCCAGGGTCCTACTGTCTAGTCATGGGCCCAGTCCCATCCTTAAGCTATCTAGGGGCCTCATTAGTATAACAAAGACACACTCCTGTCACTTGGGAAATCCAATAGGTAGGATTCCAAGCTCTCTACCAAGATCCGAGGATCAACACCAAGTATATTCTTGATTATTTCACACTGCTCTGTCTGCCTGACTTCGGAAGAAAAGTTCATAGATGTCCTTTCTCTATTGCCAGTGATTCCAAAATTGAGTGCAGGGAAGTTTGGTCCCCAGCAGAGAGAGGGGCCATCTGAAGGAAGCTGAGTTTGGAACACAGGCAGGTGCCAGAGTGTGCTCCAGATGAGATGGTGAGAGGGTTCCCCTTCAGTGGGCGCTGTCTTCAAGAGTGCAGGGGAACTAGGGCCACGGAGTCTTCAGGAGATTGGCCTCCAACACACAGCTGGCAGGAAAGGGGAAAGTAGAGGGCTGGAGGGAAGCAGCCCAGCTCCCTTCTCCCCTGCGGCTGGGCAGGTTCAGGCCTGTGGCCGCCCCTCACTGCGGTGGAAAGTCTTGTCTAGCTGTGCATCCACGGCCTCCACTAAATTGCTCCTGGAATATGCTAGAGGGGCTGCATGCTGTCGTTTGCCTGGGTGCAGAATATTCTCCCCCAGACAGCCTCTCGCCTCCCAAGGCTCCTTCCTGTATCTGCTGAGATGGTCCCTTAGCTAGCAGTCCTATAAGAGAGCCAGCCAGCTCCTGCTGGGCCTGCCTATCCTAGTTACTGAGTAGAAATTCAGCTACTCAGGATTCAGATTAGTCAAAGGTCCCCAGAAAAACAGAGCAGAGGTGGGAACAATGAGGGGAGATGTATCGAGGGAGCTGGCTTGCCTGGCTAGGTTGTAGAGGCCAAGGAGTCCCATCATGCACCAGAGAACCAGGAGGGAATGGTGTCCAGGGCCCTGTGTGCCCATCAGGTGAGCTGACCTGTAAGTTCTGGAATCCAAAGGCTGCAGGGCCAGGAGTTTTGATGTCTCAGAGCGGAGCAGAACACAGACAACCCAGCTCAAGAGAAGAGAGACTGCGCTTCTTCCAGTGTTGTCTTCTGATTGGGCCCTCGCTGGATTGCAATACTCACATCAGTGATCTTCTTTACCTGGTTCATTGATTCAAGGGCTAATTTTTTTTTTTTTAGCAACACCCTCACAGACATACCCAAAAGTAAAATCTTTTCCCCTATTCTGGGGGCACCCCTTAATCAGGGCACAATATCAAACATCACAGGGTTCTTGGTAGCATGCAGCTGACTCTCACTTAAAAGCAATTCAAGGCCTCATCCAGTCAACAAAAGGGCTGAAGAAACAAATGCAGAACCAAAGCCCAGAGAGATGTAGAGACAATGGTCTTCAGATGCCACCACAGGCTGTCATCCCAGCCAGTGACTGCCACTGTGGACCTCACCTTGGAGTCACTCCCCTGAGGTCCATCCTCCGGGGGCACATCTGACTGGCTCCCATGCAGGCATGAGCCCATTGAGGACAAGGACAGAAACTGTCATGAGAAATGGGGCCCTGACCCCCATCTATGTAGGAACACCCGCAAAATGAAGAGTGTTCTAGGAAGCATGGAAACCAAAGTGATATGCGTGCTATCTACCTACATCTCATATTAGGTATAAAATTCTAAGTTGATGGTATCATTTTATGCTATCAGTGAATTTTCAGATGTGCATTTTTGTTCATTTTGCCCTCAGTCTGCTTTGTGTTCCTTTGTCAGTAGCTTGCTTTTGCACTCTGAGTAATTTTTGATACTTTCTCTTGCGGTTGACATCTGTAGGAATTTACTTAGGAGTTGTGCTTGGGATGCCTTGTGCCTTTTCATTTAAAGATGTTTGCCTTTCTTCACTTTCAGAAAATCATCAGCCACTGTGTCTCCAAATACTGCTTCTCTCCTATTACTGCACCTTAAAATTCCTATTAAAAATGTTGGTGTTTTCATTCTTCCTTATCTCTTTAAAGACCATGCTTTTTGGCCATTTGATGCAATCCTATGTCTGAGGCGTTTCTTCAGAAATGTTGTCCAGTTCTTTCTTTCTTCAGCAGGTCTAATCTGAGGTTTAACTCATACATTTCACTTTTGTTTTCAACGGTTATTGTTTTTATTAAGTTCCATTTGGTACTTTTTCAAATCTACCTGTTCTTGTTTCATATCTGCCTTGTTTTGTTCCCATGGTATTTTGGATTCAGCCTTTCCTTTGTCTTTTCCATGATTTCAGATACTTTTCCTTCTTAGTCTTGGCCCAAGCAAGACTACACTAACATACAGTCCCTGGGGTCCTGGGTCCCCTCTTTCCTGCACTCCAGCTCTACTCTTGAGAAAACTCCTTTGTGTGGCTGATTCTTCTTTGTTACAAAGAAGGTTTTTGTCTTGTCCCGTGAGGGTGACTGAGCCTGAAAGAGCTCCTGGTCCCCTGCATGGTGACCACTGCCCTCTGGCATGGCTCTGCCTTGCTCTCCTGGGTACATTTTCAGGTAGATCTCTGAGGTGAGGAGAATGAATGCATGTAGAATTTTCCAGCCACCTCAAAGTGTTGGTGTGTGTCTTCCCAGTGTGGGGTACTGGCTATGTGCATTCTGTTTGTCTTTTTTCCTGTTACAAAAGCATAGAATCTACAACTTTGCTCTTCTGATTCAAGGCCAGAAGCCCAGGAGTACAAGTATGAAAATCCAGTTCCAACAGGTGCTGGACAAGTGAGGAACTCACTGGCTCCTGCCACTGACCAGGCAGGGGTGGCATGTCCATGACCGGCTCTGCATCCCTAATGTCTGTGTCAGAGGAAGAACTTGTCCAGGCTTCTCTTTCCCCTGACTCTTCTCTGCCCTCTTTAGACATAATTCAGACACAATTGCAAGATCAGCGAGTCCTTCAGAATCACAGCTCTATGTGTGTCACTTGTAGCTCAAAAACCTTCAGAGACTCAGAGTCCAGATCACTGTGGTGGACGTTGGGTCGTTCACATCTTCACCTTTGTCTCTTCCGTCCATGTCCTCCAGTTCATTCCAGCAGAGCTGCTCTTTCCCCTCCTGCCTGCCCTGAACTGTCCTTTCTCTGAACCCCAGTGGTATCACTTGTGGCCCTGGTCCACTGTGTTTCTATTCAGAGTTGTATCTGAGTTACTTATCTACATGTCTCATACCAGCCCATTGGATCCTCTAAGTTCTTGGAGGACAGCAGCTGTATCTCATTTATCTCCCCACCTTCTGGGGTGCCAGGCCTGTCACAGAAGGTCTGCGTGGATGGCCGTTGATGAATGGCACCCTGGGCCTCTTGCTGGGGATTAGGTTAAGCGGGTTTCACGGCTCCTGAATTGTGCAGGGCAAGTACACACTTGTCAGCTCATTCTGGGTGGAAGAGGCTTTGGCATCGTTGCTTCAGTGCAGTCAAAGGACTCAGTCCTGGCAGCGAAGCTGGAGTGCAAAGCAAGAGATCCTGGTCCTCCCAGCATCCCCTTCTGGCCCATTTCTGGGGCTCCTGCTTGGGTCCCACTTGCTTCAGGAAGCAAGGATGGTGAATCCTGCCTGGCACAACCGTCTGCTGATGACGGCGTGTCATCCTCCAGATCCGACCAACCGCTCAGCACACTCCTCCGCTGCCTGCGGGGTGCATAACACAGATCTACTTGCTTAAAGATGTTCACGCGAATCTTTAGTGTGCCAGGAACTGACCTGGAGTGGACAGAGTAGAGAGTGGAAGGCGTTCATGCAAACATGGGGAACCACCCACCCCAGGGGAGCTGCTGTGTGGACAGGGGTCTTTTTCACGGCTCTGCTGAGCCTGTTCCAGCACCTGGCATGTGGCAGGCGCTCCCTGGCCAGTTTCGCCACGAAAGAATGAAGGAGTTAATGTGTGCGTCTTCTGATCTCTGACAGATTACAACAGCAGCGAGTTAAAAACGGCCTGCAGGAAGCATGAACTCTACGTGAGCTTCCAAGACCTGGGGTGGCAGGTGAGTTCTCGGGGCAGTGAGGGCGAAGCTGTCCTACAGGGCAGGAGCTGCAGGGCTGACATGGCTCAGCTACCCTAGCAGCAGCTCAACAGGGTCTTGTGGGTGCCCCCCCGTTACAGCCCTGGACCCTCACAATCGCTCGAGGGAGGCGCCTTTCTGGGGTCCCTGGATCCCTCAAGTATGGCACCCACATTCTTTCAGAGCCCACACAGTACATATTTACCAGGACATTTATACAATCTTAGTTTTGAAACAGGGTTGGAAAAAATAATCCAATAACTTCAAATTGGCTCACCTTAACCCTACAAAAGAGGGTGAAGGTTTTGCCTCCACTAGTTTACAAGAAAAGAAATCTGACCACAGGTGACGAGCGCTCATTTGTGTGTGCAGGCGGTATCAGGCTCGAGGATCTCGAGTCCCTCACAGACGACCCTGGCTTACCATGGTCTGAGGATTTTTCAGCTATGTGATGGCGCAAAGGTAGAAACTGCACTCTGAATTTTGAACATTCATCCTCCTAGGCTGGCCGTCAGGGTGCAGTCCTCTCCCACAATGCCAGGGCCATGAGGACAAAGGCCACCACAGAGTGCTGTTCCACTGGGCTGTCCACAGGGGAGGCCGCCTGAGTGCTTTCTGATGTGTGCATTTTCCATGCTTCCCTGGGACTCAGCCCTGCCGGAAGTCCGGGAGCATCTGTGGAGCAGCCGTTTGTGCTGTTACGGGCCTGGCAGAGGGGAGCAGCCAGGGCCATGGGGCCGGCCAGGGTCACACCCCAGCTTGTGCCACCTCCACATGGGCTCAGGTGCTAAACCCGTGCCCTCGCCGTCTCCTGACCTCTCCGGCACGAGTGCCGCTGTCCCGGGTTCTGGGCACGGCTAGTGGGAGTGGGCGTGTGTTCACCTCCTGTCACTTCCCTTTGCTTTCAAATCAAGGACTGGATCATTGCACCCAAGGGCTATGCTGCCAATTACTGTGATGGCGAGTGCTCCTTCCCGCTCAACGCGCACATGAACGCCACCAACCACGCCATCGTGCAGACCCTGGTGAGCCCCGGATGTGCTGGGGGAGGTGTGAACCCACGGCAGGTGTCGCCGTTTCTAACAGTCCATTTTGTGTCCGGCATAGGTTCACCTTATGAATCCCGAATATGTCCCCAAACCGTGCTGCGCACCAACTAAACTAAACGCCATCTCTGTTCTTTACTTCGATGACAACTCCAACGTCATCTTGAAAAAATACAGGAATATGGTTGTGAGAGCTTGTGGATGCCACTAACTCGAAACCGGCTGCTGGGACACACAGTCCGCCTTGGAGTCCTGGATGACACCGGCCTTAAAAACCTGAACCGAACTGAGCCTCACAGCAGCCGTGGGAGGAGGAGACTCCACAGTGCAGGCTGCTGCCTCAGGCGCTGCTGCCCAGGAAGGTTCCCAAAGGACCCCACTCATAGCTCCCTGGTTTCGTAAATGTGTGAGTAGCTGCTGGCCTGCAGGGAGCACAGCTGGAATGTTTGGAGCATGAGATCTACAAACTGCAGAAACACAACCCTGAGGTCCCCCACTGCCCCCCAAAATTAAGCCTTCGCTTTAGATCAAGCTGTTAGTGAAGGAATGGGAAAACTGCTCTTGGAGCCTAAGTATTCCTGGATAAAGCACCAGCTGCTTCAATCCTATCAAAGTAGATTTCAGAGGTGGGGGGGACTCTGTTCCCAGGGGGGCTGAGCTCTTATCGGATCTGCGGCCTGTACCCTAACAGGGCTCCACAAAGGTGCCTTTTGTCTCATGTTCATTAAGTGTTTGCGCTAGTGTCCTTGGTGTGAGAAATGGACTCATTGCAGTCAAAACAAAACATCCCATTTCCATGCCCCCAATCCTCCCGCCCCTTTGTGCTACAACTAAAAGCAAAGCAACGGATGGAGGCCGTGCGGGGTGCAGAGTACACGCAGCGGCCCTGGTTCCCACCACGCCACCTCCGAAAGCAGCCCCACGCCAGCCTGCACAGGATGGGCTCCTGGCGAAGCTCACTAACCCGCAGCGCTGGCTCTGACAGCTCATCTGCCGTTCCCGTGTTCCCTGCCGTCTACCACGCAGCGCCCCCTCCGTGCGGCAGGGCGAGAGTCCATGGGGGAGACCACCCTGGGGAGAAAGGGGCGCCTGCCCCAAGAGTGGGTTCCTGGAGGCAACTGTGCTGTTTATGAATCAAAATCACAATGTCCTCTTGTAGAAAATGAAGATTCAGATTAAATCTTAGAATATTTTTTAAATGTCTTTTTCACAATCATGTACTGGGAAAGCAATTCATACTAAACTGATTAAATAATACATTTATAATCTAGAAGTGTTTGTACTTACAGCTTTTTTTTGTAAATAGAAACTAATTTATTGTCTATTTCCTATCCATTTTGCTGTAACATTTAAGGAAAGAGCAGACTTGTTTTTTAGGTTTATTTAGAAAGATAGTGTAAACAAATCGTACCACCTTGATCTGAATACAGACTCATGATGCAAAGCTGAAGCCACTGGGTGCCGGCCTTGGAGAAAGCTGGGTTCTTTCGCTGCACGCCTGTGACCTTTCTCGGTTAATAAAGATGTCCTTTAAGGCAGAGGCTGGCCGAGACGCTGCTCTGTTACCGCCTGCCTCCGACAGTAGCTGCGGTCCTGTTTCTGAGCTTCCTGCCCCTGCCTGTGGCCAGGGTCCCGGGCTGAGGGGGGAGGGGCTGGGGGTGCTGGCCACAGATGGTGATCACAAAAGGGAACTCGGTGGTGAAGGACACAGGTCCGTGTCTCAGCACTACAACTGCGTATGTCCGAGGGGACAATACAAATCTTCAATAACCAGGATGGCGTGAGTTAGGAGGATGCCAGCATCGGCCTGTGCAGCCCTGCCAACCTCAGTCTTTGGTCTTGATTTCCCATGAATCCCACTGTTCACACATAAGGCCGACAGCACACAGCAAGCGCAGAAACTGTTCTGGGGGGGCCCCGGAGCCAGGCTGCAGGCCCCTGGATCCCCAGGCCTAGAGGGCCAGTCTGGGCCCACTGCCCAGGCAGCAAAGTGAGCCAGAATCTTTTGCAAGCGCAGGGGGGTCAGGACCCGCCACCTTCTTAGGGAAGACACAGGAGCGCAGGATGCACGTGGCCCGGGCTGCAGGCACTGAGGAAATCTGTCCCTGGTGAGTGGCAGATCTCAGGATGCTTTGCACAGCAGCTGACCTGACAAGGGCCACTGCCTGTGTTAAGGCCAGCCTGGCATGGAGCAGAGCTGAAACTCCAGTGGTGGCCATGGGAGGCTCTTCCAGAGCATGGGTTTCCCAAGCTGCAGACCAAGTCATTAGGAGTCCATCATGACCTTAGGATCAGAGAGAGACAACAGTCCCACCGAAGGCCACCTCCACACCGCTCCAGGGCAGTTAAAAAAGCCTAGGCTTTTGGATGATGCTTTTGCCAGAATTACTTCAAAGTCAAAAAGAGTCCAGCAATTTGCTTTCCCTTGACTCTATTTTAGTCTCAAAGGAAACCACTTAATTTCATCGAGGGACCAAGGGGGCTAGATCACCCCTGAAAATACTCAGTTTGCACAGTGACCAAGAATTACACGTTGACTTAGAGAAAGTCATTAAAGAATCTGCAGTGTGTGCCAGCTTAAATGCACACAAAGACGATGTCGCTGTCCGGTCAGGTCTGCTCCGCTCCGGGTCACCGCCGCGGACACATGCGGTGTGTGTCAGCCTCCACCAGTGCTAGGATGGGCGACTCAGGCAACACCACTACAGCTCATCCTTCGCCTGGCGCAGAACAAAGTGGTGCAGAGCCTCGAGGTCTCTGCCGCCACTGTGCTCACCCACCTTCTGACCCCCGCGGAAGAGCAGCAATGTGGGGTAGCCCCGGACCTGTAACCAAAACAGGACAGGCTGAGGAGTGGTCGGAGCCACACCCCACCCTTCTGCCAGGCAAACCCACGCAGTGAGGTGGAGACCCCAGGGCTGATTTTTAAAGGTGGATTTGGATGATAAAAGGACCGGTTTAGCCAGCAAAGCCTTTGGGCACGGTGTTCGTTTCCTGAGCCACAGCCGCACTAAGGCACTCGCACACTTTGACCACGCCTGCTTCCCTGCAGCCACGCTGCTTTTTTTGTGCCTTAAAATTCTCAAAAGTGTTTCTATTAATGAGCTACATCTCTTCTCAATCTAAAGGGACACCCCGAGCAAGCCTGGGCCTCTGGGCTTGGAGCCCCAGGACCAAGGCAGCAAACAATGCAAACCACGGCTCCCCTAGGCCTCGAGGTTGTGCCAAAGGCTCGGGCTAAAGACCAGGGTGAAACAAAACTCAAAAGAACACAAACAGCACTCTGCTGTGTCCACCAGCCCCAGCCCCGGCCCCTGGAGGTCTCCCCGTGCCCGGGTCCCCAGTCTGCTGCCAGCAGGGCCACCCACCGAGTGCTTGCTGCACACGTCACGCTCCGCCGTGCAGTCAACCTCAGCAATCTTGACCTCTGCCAAGCCGGGGAATTCCTTTTTGGAGAGTTCCTCCCAGGTGGGCGCCAGATTCTTGCAGTGCCCACACCTGGGGACAGAACAGCGACAGCTGTGCTCAGGGCACTCGGTGTAAGACTGTCAACAACCACTTGGGCATCACAAAACACACGATTTCCCCACTGGGTGTGCACTAATTCCTCTGCTGTCCCAGACAGGGAACCGATACCCTGATCAGTGGCCACACAATTATAAAAGAACCATCTGAATGCTGAGCACATTGGAGGGTTGCTGAGCATCTTCCAGTTTCAGAACTTTGTTTCCTCAGTGATTTATTCACAGAGGCCAGGGCAGAGGCTGGGTCGAGCCTTCTCTCTCCTCCCCACACTCTCATTCCTCCTGCCCTCTCCCATCACGGGGCTCTGCTCCTTTCTTCTCCATGGATCTCCGGAGAGCTGTGCCCTGGCTTTCTATCCCTGCCCGTGTGGCTTCCCTTGACCTGGGGTCAAACAAGGAAAAGTGACATGGATGGGCCATGCTGGTGCCTGTTTAAATGAAGAATCTCACGCTCTCCTAGACATTCTACCTGTCTTTGTGACAACAAAGGACAGCTGAGGACACACAGCTGAGACTCTTGAAGGACACACAAGCTATAGAAGGTGTGATGGAAAACCATGGTGTGTTTAAAAACTGACTGCAGTATAAGTCACATCGCCATGACTCTCCTTGCTTCCAACACACTCATCCCGCTGTTCCTGCCACTTTCTGAAGCAGTTTTGAAGTCCCCTCTTGTGATCGTCTTCAGCTGCACTGCTGTAACTGCCCCAATGTCTTGAATCAATTCAAAATGTTGACCTCCCACAGTCGCTGTGACCTTGGGGACAGAAAGCGCACAGCGCCCATCCAGTGAAGAGGACAGGACAGTCTTCCTTTCCTCCAGATGGAACCTGGCAGCCATGTTCACTGTATTTTTGATCACATTTCATAAATGCAGTCACAAAGGACAACTTCTAGAACTGCTTCAGAAAGTGGCAAGAATGACAAGATGAAAGTGTTTGAAGTCAGGAGGGGGTTGACGATAGATCTTTCACTCTAACAATTTTTTTAAATAGTCACCATATTTTCTCATCACTGCTTGTAGTTAACAGATCAGAATCTGTCATCTTCCCACCTCATCAGTCTTGGTCTCAAGTGATCTTACTTCATTCATGTTCTGATCCCCAAGGACCAAGTGGCAGGAAGGGTCACATAAGGGGGTCACATACTCAGGGTTTCTACAGAAAGCTGAGCTCCACTGCGCTTCTCTGTAACATTCTAAAGAAACCCAGGAGCTGAGCTGCACCATGTTCATTATCCAATGAAAACCTATTTGGAAAAGAACCCAGATGCCATAAAACTTAAGTTGCTTCCTCCAAAGCAGCCCGAGCATGAAGTTAATCCTCCTTTGGGAACAAACGGTCCCTGTGCCATGAGCGGGAGTCAGGGCAGGGCTGCGAGGACGGCGCTCCCTTGTCTGTGGGGTGAACGCAGCATCTGCAGCTAGGTCTGCAAAGCTGGCCACTGAGTCAGAAATGTGCTAGGTCTCAGGGACCATGGAACAACGCAGCTTTCGTCGAAGCAACCACTCACCATGGGGCGTAGAACTTGACAAAGGTTATTCCTTCCGCAATAGTGTCGTCAAAGTTCTTTTCAGTGAGTGCCAACACAGTGCCCTGCAGGAGAAGAGCAGGGAATCAGCCTCTTCTCCCCAGCGTGTTATGCGTACTCCCACACTACACAAGCAAGGGGTCTGCCCAGGGCCCGAGGTGGCAGGACAAGCAGAGCACAGGTGTGGGCTCAGAGACGCCGAGCCCTGTCAGTCCCGGAGGCGCCACGGCGCACGCGCTCCTCTGACAGATGCCATCCTGATGCACACACAGCGTCCTTTACCTCCACCCGAACCTCAGCTTTTGCCAGTGCCAGGGCCGCTCCTCACCCAGAAGAGGCCTCCTGAGGCAGGTGGCTCTGCTGTTTTTCTAACTGCAAACCACCAGGGGTTTCTGGGGAGGGACGGCTCCAGCGAGTCCCATCTCCTGCTCCACCTTGAGGCCCCCCACTGTCCCGGGTCCCAGTGTGGGAGTGAAAGCAGCAGTGTCCATGCAGTTGTCCACTGGTATCCACTTAGGTCCACCCCCAGCAAGGACACCAAACCCCATGGATCCTCAGGTCCCCCACACGAAAGGTGGACAGTCTTTGTACCAAACACATGCATCCGCCTGGACGCTGAATCATCTCTAGCTGATTCCTAACACCTGACACGATGTGAACGCTCTGTCCCTAACTGTTGTGCTGTTTGGGGAATGCCTAAAAAACTCTACACATTGAGAACACACATTTTTAAAACTAGTTTTCAGCTGCAGTTGGTTGAATCTGTGAGTACAGAGGGCAGAACTCTGCTCAGGACACAACGGGAAACAGGCATACACGCCACCTCCCCTCAGAGACTCAGCTGCCTCCCGCTCCCGACCCCTCGGCACTTGGTCCCACAGGCTCCGGGCATCACCTGACTTCGCTTTCCCTGCCTGTGCCCCACAGCCGGACTTCACTCTCTCCTCTGTCCCTGCCGTTAGCTCCAGGTTGGGGACTCGATGTCTCTCTGGGTACATCTAGCAGCTCATCACTCCCACACCTGCACCTTTAGGTCATCTTTCCACATCTGCTCAAAACCCCCAGGGGCTCCTGACACATTCAGGGTGGAGCTCACAGCCCTCAGCTGGCTGGCCGAGTCACAGCGCCCCAGCTGTGGCTCCCTATACCACAGCCCTTGCCAGTGCCCACCCGTTCCCTGGCCTGCCCGAAACACACAGCTGGTCTACACAGTCGCCTCTGGGCTCCATGCCTCCACCTGGTGGCTCCCGAGTCCTGTGTCCCAGTGTGACCAGCCCTCATGCACGCATGTCACAGCTCCTGTGACACAGGCTCCCTTTGCCCCTACAGATCCAGCCCCTTCTCAGGTAGGAAAATCTTGGCGGCCAAGGATGGTGCCTGAAGCCTGACAGAGGCTTGAGGAACACTGAACAAAGACATCCGGGACACAACTGGGCGCCCAAAGCAAATCCACTCTGCTCCAGCCAAGCCTCAGTCACCACCTCCCTGCTGGTCTCTCTGGGGCCTTCGCCTCAAGAGCCAAAGCAAGTTCCAGAAGTGCCTAGAAACGGCCTGCGGGGCAGCAGCCAAGACCTCTCAGCACACGGCCTGCACGCACAGGAGCCCATGAAGGATGAGACGGGACAGGCAGGAGTCTCAGACTTTTCAACATCAGCTACCCTCAGGATCTGTCTCACCTCTGTCAAATCTAAGAGCTTCCACAGAGCACACCAAAGCTGAACCACAGGACCGGGGATTCAGCTCAGTGGTGTAGCACCTGCCTGGCAAGCGAAAGGTCCAGTTTGATTCCTGGTACCAAAAATCCCAGTAGAATAAAAGCTTTCATGCTGAGAGGTGAAGGCCCCGTCTAGCTGCCCAACTCTCAGCAGTGGGCACTCACCTTGTCCTCTTCGGGCTCCTCAGCCAGCACCGGGGCCTCTGAGGGCTCCACGGTCTCAGGGGCTCCCGTCTCCGGCCCCTGCAGCTGAGACACCACATAGTCTCTCAGCGAATCCAAGTCCCGCTTTCCCTTGTACTGATCCACCTGTCCGGGACAAAGAGGGGCGCTGAGCAGCTTCCTTCTCGGTGCTCTGACCAGCACCCCGCGCCGTTCCTCAGCCATGGCTCTGCACTCCTCTCCCCTGAAGGGGGAGCGTGTAGGCCCCAAGGCGTGGCTGTGGGGACAGAAGGTACGGCTCCTGTGCCTGGAGTCTGGCCTGGGGGTGGCGGTGCACACCCAGGCGGTCTAGGGACTCGGACCCTGTGCACCGCCCGCTGTGGGGAGGGCTGAGCCCGGCCAAGTGCAGGTGGGATTCCTTGCTCTGGCTCTGCAAGGCTTGCTAGTGACCAGGTCGGGATCCCGTGCCTGGCGGCTGGGTTGGTCTCATGGTGGCCCAAGCCACTGGAATGTTTCAAATAGCAGAACCAGTGGTCCTTTTACTCAGCAACCCAGATACTATCAATGAGAGAGAAAGCTATCTGTTCCACGGTAGGGACTTCTCCAAGCCAGTGCCCCAGAGCCATGGACAGTGTTCACCAGGATGCACACCCGTTACACACTCAGCAGCTCCACCTGTGAGGCCAAGAGAACCCCAGACGCACCTTCTTCCCGTCTCGGAACCAGAGCAGGGTTGGGTAGCCTCGGACTTGGTTTTCTGAGCAGAGTCCGTAGTGCTGCGTGCAATCGACCTGAAAACAAGGCACGATCGGTCTCCTCACAGCTCGCCCGAAGCCCCACGGAGAAGTAGGAAAAACAAGACTCTTAAAAGTGGCAACCCACGCAGGGTATCTGGGGTGTGGCAGAGGGTGGATAAGATGAAAAGTGACTCGGGGGGCCACTCTGGATAGTTCCAGAAAACCAGGTTCCACTGATGTCACTTCTGGCTCACTGTGAGGGGGCTTTCTGCGAGCCACTGCACAAAGCTGAGGGTCCCTAGGGCAGGCCTGGGAGCACAAATGCCCAGGGAATGGTCTCGGGGCCCCAGTCTATATCTGGCAGAAGGGCTCTAGCTGCCAATTCAGAGCTGGCCGTCTCTTCCAAATACACAACGTGGCCAAGGCCATAATTTGTCCAGGCTGTGGAAAAGCCAGCAAGCTCAAAACCAGGCTGCCATCTGTGAAGGTGAAATGAATTATCAAGTGGCAAACTAAATGGAATTAATAAATCAGGCTTGTGACTCTACACATGGAATGAATAATGGGCTATGCTGCTAATTAACCTGGCCCAGCACAGTCTATTTCTATAATGACTTTCACTTACCTTGCCAATCTTGACAGTTTCCGAATGTTCGAGGCCCAGAGCCAGCTGCTCCCAGGTCGGGGCCAGAGCTTTGCAGTGGCCACACCATGGTGCAAAGAACTTGATAAAGTGGTCGCCTGTAGGGGACGCCAAGGTGGAAGAGGAAGGGGAAAGAGGCACTGTAACTTAGGCCAGACCCACGGAGGAGTTTAATTGGAGGATCAGATCTTTGTCCTCTGGCTTAGCAAATTTCAGGTGGATGCCAACCCCTTACTTAAACTGTACGGTGACTTTCTATCACACATAGAAAGTCCAGGAATACTCTGCAATGCTCAAAATGGAGCCAAATTTGCCACCTCTGGAGGAGAGCAGGGAACCACCTCAGGGGTGGAAGACTGGCAGGAAAGGCAGAGAATCAGGTACTTCCCGTCTTCTCTGTGACTGTAATGCTGACTAAGCAAGTGATAAGCCAGGGTGACTTTCTCTTGCTATAGTAAGGGAAGAAGTGATGCTGGCATCAGGAGTCACCATGTGACAATATGCCGAGTGGATGCTCTGGGGACATGAGGGCCAAATCCATCGTGAACACACAACCGGACACTCTGCCACCGGCAGCCACACAGTCTTCCTGAGCCCCCAAAACCATCACGCTGAGACCATATCCCTAGATCAGACTATCAGCAGACCAGAAACAGAGAAATCCGGGAAACATGGGAACCCACTGTGGGAGTTCAGGAGCAAAGTTCCGACTGCAGGGAGCACACTGTGCCCCACAAACGGAACGCAGCAGAACAAGGGGCACCAGGGGCCAGGGGGCTCAGAGGCCCTTGAAGAGGTAGAAGCAGACACCTGGCCTGGCCACAGTCATGTGCTGCTAAGCCTGCTGTAAGCTGGAAATGCACTTAGCAGCCACACATCCTCCCAAAGCTGAAGGCTCCTAAGTGGACTTGGTGAGTCAGAGCCCCCTGGTAGGAAAATGACTGGACTCCATGCCGGGGCGCACCTAGGAGCCCCAAGGCGCTCGGTTTCCAGGGCAGTCGGGAAAGTGCCACCTCAGGCACTGAGGGCAGGAAGATGGACAGCGGCATGGACACGACAGGAGAGGCTGGACGGTGGGCCCAGGATGACGCTTTACACTTCACTAAGTCCTGCGCCTGTGTTCTGTGTCTGTGCTGCCTCCCACCATTCAACAGAAAGTGGAAAAGCAGATCCTCCGCTTGGATAAGAGAAAACAAGAAACCGCACCCTCGAGACCCAATCTGGGCACTGAGCTGCCCCACCCGGCGTCGGAACCCACAGCTCCGCTTACACAGGCAGCAGTGTTTGTGTGCGCCCTCGGTCAGTGAGCACGACCAACAGGAACAGAAATACGCTTTCCTACCCAAGCCCAGAACAGACCCCGTGGATTGTAGTTTGAGCGCACCAACCTGCCGCACTGTAGGCCTGAGCTTGGCCCTGGGCCTGCTGCGCTCACAAGGGTAGAGAGAAAGGGACAGGGACGTCTGAGCGCAGACGCGTTACCCGGCAGATGGAAGAGCTGCTGCGATCTGAGCCCCAGCAGTGAGGAAGAAAAGCCCAGCGAGTCACAGAGCCGTGAAACAGGCAGCACTGCCGATGCCTGCCAGGCCCGCGCCTTACCCTGTGCCACGTGCATCTCAAAGTTGCTGGCTGAGAGCTCGTACAGCCCCTGCTTGAGCTCGGGGGCCTTGGGTGCTTCTACTTCCGGCTCTGGCGTCTAAAAGGAAGAAACAAAACAACGGTCAGTCTGCACATGCGTTGTGCGGATGTTGACATGGCCTGCCCGTGTCTAAGGCCCCCTACAGACGCCTACCTGCGCCTGTATGAAGCCAGCGTGCAGAACGAGGCCAGAGCGAGGGTCACGTCTCTCAGCCTCAGCATGAAGCCCCAAGGCAGCCAGTGACAGCTGTCCCCACCCCAAGACCCAAACAAAGAGAAGCTAAAGGACTGAGCTGCTCCAAAACCAATCCTCTGCTGTGAAACATAAGCTGAGATTTCACAGAGATTAAAAAGCCAGCTCCCTGATGGGCCCATGCAGAGGGTTAGCACCGAAAGACACAAGGGAGGTAAGACGGAGACGGGGAGCCTGCCGGGGAGTGGCAGGGGCTGGCTATGCTCAGGTCACACACGTGCAGGAAAACGGTGACAGCAGGTCACACACAGACTGCAGCCGGAAAAGGAGGTGACGAGGGGAATCTGGCCACCAAGGGGAAACACAGTAAATGACGGGCAGGCTTCACGGGCTGCACCTTTAAGAATGAACACAGTCCCACTACTAAGTCTGGGACAGACGCTTTAGCAGATGCTTCTGCGGGTACAGCACGGCCCTGACCCGCTGATGTGTCTCACGATCTGTGGGGATCCTGCTAAACATGCACCCACGACTGTGAGAAGGGTTAATTTACAAATTAGACATAAGAGATTAACAGTAAGACAGAACCATTATAACAAACTGTAGTAAAGTTATTTAAAGCTCATAATTGTTCATTTCTAGAGTTTTCCGTATTTTCAGATGTTGTATAACTGAAACCATGGAAAGCAGAAACCCAGATGGAGGGACGGCCATTCCTGGGGGGACACCAGGGCACACCAACAGTTCCTATACTGCCATGCGATGCTAGATTTCTGTTTTTGAGGCCAGGTGCATCTCTGGCTTCCAACCAGAGTAACCTGAAGAAAAGGTCATGGAATCCCTGTTTTCCTGCAGATACTCGGTGCATGTTGCTCATCCTCACCTCCCAGTTCATGCTCCCAGTTCATTTGTTAAAGTGCTGCTGGCCCAAAGGCCAGAGCCCCGCAGAGCATAACTGGAAAGCAGGTGAGGCTGGCCCCGCTTCTGCCCCTAGCTTGTCCAGGCTTCCAGTGCTAAGTGCCACAAAGAGCAAGACCGGGTGATGGACGGGGAGGTGGCGGGCAGTGGTGAGCCCAAGGAAGGTGAGACGCCACGCATCACCCTTCCCAGCCCCACAGAGGGCGTGTGGCAGCCAAAGGTGCCTGCACAGCACCATACATGCCCCCTGGCACCCGCCAGTGACCCTGCCTGCACGGAGGACCAGGGCGCCCTGGAAACAGGCTGATCAGGCCCTGCGGGGGACAGCAGGGGCCACCCAGCCTCTCAGGGAAGCAATCTGGAAATACTCGTCAAAAGCCTCAAAAATGGGTTTCTTTTGGTTTTACAATTTTATGTCCGGGAATATCCTCTACAAAACCTCACTTAAAAGACAAGGAAGTCATTCTTCAAAAGATAAATGTGTTCCATGCAATGCTTCTGATGACTAAATAAAACATCTACAAATAAAAGAAACACTATGGCAAACCCATGATACGATGACATAGAATGTAATCAACACTGAAACTACACACTACACAGAATCACTACGGAAAACGGGTACAGGATTGCTTAACTTTACAAAAGCAAATATAAATATAAAAACTGGGGTGGAATGTAAAAAAACATTTTCTTGTGTTCGAGTTTCTTTTTTTGTTACTGTGACTCTAAGGGGAAAATTCTGAATTTATTCTGCATGAACATAAAAATGTACATGTTGTTATTTAGGGAAAAATACACGTGAAAAACTTTTTTAAAAGCCTTCCTTCCCTTCAAAAGTTAGATTCAAACTGCAAAGAATTTCTGTCTTGCCATGCAAATTGAGCAACCCTAATCCAGGATCCAGAATGCTCCAAAGCCTGAAATCTCTGGCCCAGCACAAGGCCACAAACCTCCACACCTGTGACGGCGTCAAGTCCAGAAGCAGGTGTGCCAGGGACACTGCAGAAACTACCCTCAGGCTTCGCGTGGAAGCAGCAAAACAATATAAATGAATGGCATATTTGGATGCAGGCCTCATCCTTAAGACAGCACGTTATATGTCTACAGATATTCCAAAATCCAAAAGATTCGAATGCTCTGACCTGAACACCTCGGATAAAGGCGACTTCACCCGTGTGAAATCTGTGCATTTGATCTTTGTCACTGTAAGGCTATTCACTGTTTCCAGAGATCCTCTGAGACCCTGTCATTCAGAGACTAAAACACGGAGCTCAGGCAGCTGCAGCTCTGGAGTGGATGCCACGGGACCCACCCTCCCCTCCCCGCAGAGCCCTCAGCGCACCGCTGCCACGTCGTCCCTACGCAAGGCGGCTGCTTCCCCTCACGGGTGCATCCAGCACACAGGATAACATCAGCCCCAGCCTTTCTGCCGTCCTCACACTGGCTGCTGGATATACCTATCATGGAAGCCAGGCTTTCTGCTGCAAAGTTCATTTTAAAAGTTCTCTTTTTTTGAAGCTCCTGACTCTAAAGCTGGTCTCCTTGTGTCTTATTATATCTGCCCCACTCAAAAGCATTTTCACAAAGGAAGCCATGTGAGGCTACATCTCTATAAAGTTACACCTGTTCATCCAGCTTTCCCACCATGACAGAAATGCAAATTTACTCTCCGAGAGGCCTGTGCTCTCCCCTACGACCTACAATTAGATCAGTATCTGGCCAGTGACTGCCCAGCACCACCCAACAGCACTCTCCACCACACGTTCTGGTTTGAAACATGAAGTATGCTGGTGGGGTTCTGATCAGCTCTGCCGTCTGCAGAGAACACAGGACGGAGTGAGGAACCATACACACCCACCGCAACCCCAGCATCGCACCTGCTCCTGATCCGCAAAGGCCCACCCAATCCAACACGGCAGCCTCCACCAGCGACACTGAATTATACGCAGAGACTTCTGCACCCTGGCCATGTCACCAGGGAGATGGGGCAGGCGAGAGGGGACTGCATTCAGGCTGGGAGTTCACGGACGCTTCTCTCTACTGTGCAGCTAGGTGTTTCCTTTGCTTACAGTATCAGTCCGTTCTGATAGAGTCGCTTTGGAATAATCAGCTTGATATTTATGTACTACTACTGGCCTCTCCCAGTTAGACTCTCCCAAAATGGAGGGAGGGAGGCAGGGAAGGGAGGAGCGGGCACTCACGGCTGGCTCCTCGCTCAGCGTCTGCAGCATCCAGCTCTCCAGCGTCTGGAAGTCGCGAGGACCCTGGTACTTTACTGCTTCTTGGCCAGGCTTAAAGAACTTCAGGCTGCAAGAACAACAGAGGATTAGGCAGAGCACAGGTTAGAGCTGCCCGAACTACTCTGAGCGGACGGCGCAGTCTCATCAGGGAGCAGACTCACTTAGGGAGCCACACGGAAAATGAGCTGGCCAGGGGCTGCAGCCAGGGCCCACTCTGCCTCTCTCCTCCGACACCAGGAGGGACGCAGAGGCCATGCTCCAGGAGGCGGCGTGTGCACATCATGCTAAGTGGTCAGAAGTTTCTGAGGGGGTCAAGGGAAGTAAAATCCAGATGAAAACCCGCAGGCACAGTGAAGTCTTCCGTGCTCCTGTGCAGAACCGCAGGCTTCTCCCCGTGAGGTATTATCCTTCCCAAGAAATGGTCAAAGGAAACCCCAGCTGGATGGCTTTGCTTTTGTTTGCGACCTCTTCCATGCAGACTGCGATGTACAACAACACACAGAACTACAGCCCAGTACTGTGCAGTGCAATCAGCAGGAACAACAGCACTGCTCTGTAGAAG
This sequence comes from Dolichotis patagonum, assembly GCA_004027295.1. NCBI lineage: Eukaryota > Metazoa > Chordata > Mammalia > Rodentia > Caviidae > Dolichotis > Dolichotis patagonum. The sequence goes on from PVJX010010655.1 coordinate 45,417, forward strand.
CCGCCACCTGCTTCATCAGTCCGAATGCAGGTCCTAAGTCCCAGCGAAGGGTGGCGTCCGAAGTCATTAAATGGGCAGGTCATTAAGGAATATCTGTCCACACATGCTACGGAGTTAAATCCTCTCTCTCAAAACAGATCAGCTGGAATTCTAGCTCACACCCTCAGAATACGACTCTTAAGAAACAGGGTCTTTATACGAAGGGGAAATTTAGACAGAGAAAGACCCACACACAGGGAGAAGCCATTCGATCACAGGGGCTGGGCGAGGCCAAGAGGGCTGGCAGGTGACCCATGGGAGCCAGGAGAGGAGAGGACCCGCCGGATTTCAGAGCTGGTGTGGCCCGCTGACCCCTTCCTGTTGGAGGCCCAGCCTCCGGGACCCAGAGACAACGCGCTCCTGGCGTTTTCTGCCTCTCGCCTGCACGGTTCTGTGACAGCAGTGGAAGGAGGAGATGGACACTGACGAGAGCCCCTCCTGCCTGGCCCCTGCTCAGGATGGACAATGACTCTTGCCTGGCTCAGCAAGAAGCCCCTCAAACATCTTCCTGGGTACAGTCGGCTATTTCTAGGGGCTGGGGGACCCCAGCCTCCTCCTTCTGACAGAGAGGGTCAGGCTCTCTTGGTCACCACTGCCTCCTGAGGTGGGCCTGTTTTTCAGGCTCCATCCCAACTGCCTGGCTGTCACTACTGCGCACAGCTCCGCCTCCTGCCCTCTGGGTAAAAAAAGAATTTAAAAATCCTGTTCTCCTCTGCTTTTGCAGGCCTGTGAGGGGCTCCCGCCCAGACTGCTTTTATTAGGAGTGTGAGCTTTCATTCTTAACAACACAGCATTAGTGCCTGGGTTGGCTGGGCAGGGCCAGATCTATATAAAAATGGAGCTGGGTGTGGTGGCACAGGCCTGTCATCCCAGCACTGGGGAGGCTGAGGCCAGGAGGACTGCTGTACCAGTTTGAGGCCAGCCTGGGCTCCATAGTGAGTTCAAGGCAACCCTGGATTACGCAGCAAGACCCTGTCTCAAAAAACCACCAAGCTAATAAAAATAATAATAGCAAAATAAAAAGGAAGACACATGACCCAGCTGAGAACGTGGTGCAGCAGCCTAGGGCATCTCTGACCCGAGGCTGCGCGGAACCCTTTAAACAACATCCTCCCGCGCACCCAGGACCTGCGCCCTCCCGGCCCCACGATGGCTCGTCTCGGCCACCACCTGCCGTGCTTGAGGAGCCACAGGAAGTCAGCAACATCACCCTGCACAGAGGCTACAGCCGACACATCTCTGCTGTTCCCGCCTCGTGGAAGCAACCGGTCCCAGAAGCACTCACTTCCTTCTCCTCCTCTTCCCACTACTCCCAGCTGACTCTCTGCGATGCTCTTGATCCGAACTGAGGCTGCTTTAAAAGGTGAGCTATAGAATGCCGGGCAGGGGTGTAATCAGCAAGGTACAGAGACGGGACATTTCCTCCCTTCTGGTCTGACACGATGTATGCTTGAATGTGGCCACTTAGTGGCCACTGGAGACCAAGAGTCTAGGGTCCTTTGTGACAGCCAAACTTCCAAATGGAGGAGCAGCCCTAACCTCGTGTTCACATCAGGGTCCCACACGCCACTTCCATGGGTGGCACTGTCACATTCTCCCTGGAGGATGAATGTCGGGCCAGAGGCGCAAGGGCCGGTATCTGCGCTCACAGGGCTCCCTCAGGTATTCACACAGCCTCTCCTGTTTGAGGTTCAGTTCTGATTCTACACTGCGATCAACACTCCCCTCTATTCCTCAGTTAAGTACCAAATCCACAGAACTGACTTCACTCTTCTTGTACGCAGATTTAGGGAGTAGGGTGGCCGGTCCCTACTCCGCCCTCGGAAACAGCTTTGGCCACAAGGGTGGTAGGGATCTGTCTCCAAAGTCTGGCTTCCCTGCCACAGCGACCATCCGGACACCACTCACCAAGAGCACCCACCAGTCAGAGCCCATACTCTCCACGGGACAGAGAGAGGCTGAGGGGAGCAGGCCTCCCACTGGGGCGGCAGGGGTGGGGGGCATGGCCGAACCGAGCCCTGAGGCCCAGCACTGTCTCAGAGCTGCCACAGAACTTCAATTCATCCGCTCTGCCCTGGTTTGATCGTCTCCACCCAGGCACCTGATGTAACCGCTGGGGAAGGGGAAGGCTTACTCTGTCTCAGTTTTGGAGGTTCCAGTCCATGGTGGCAGGAACCCCTACCGTTGGGCCTGCAGTGAAGCCACATGTCATGGTGGGGATCAGGATGCCAGAGCAGAAAGGAAGCAAAAGAGGGGTCCCCGGGGTCCCCACCTCCTCCCCCAGCACCACCTCCCCACAGGGCCACGTGCTGGGATTCCCCAGGCCTGTAACTTGGGGGTGCTGCGAGGCTCTTATCCAAACCCAGGCAGTGCCGCTGTCTGTGCACGCTAGGGCAGCCCTGGATAAACACTCCTGGTGGCAGGGTGGGCAGCACCTTGTCCCAACTGCTGTGCCCTGGTACCCTCCTTCCCACCAGAAGCAGCTCTGTGCTGCCAAGTGTGTAAAATGTGGCAGGAATGTCATACATGCAGGGTCTCAAAGACCCCCCATGTCCCCAACACACTCAACAGGAAAGCCCAATGCCAGTGAGTTAAAGGCTTCTTCCAATCAAGGCAGAGACGCATCTCAGAAGCGGTACCTAACGGAGGCACGATCTGCGCCGGCAGCCGTGCGGCGCAGCACGGACTTCCTTGGCTGCAGACGGCTGGCACAGGGATGTGAGGACCCTTCCCCAACTCACGTGGGGTAGCCCCGCACGCCCTGGGCGGCGCACACGCCCGCGTCGGCCGTGCAGTCCACTTTAGCCACGTAGACCTTGGCGTCCTCCATGCTGTTGTACTTGTCTCCCAGGTCGTTCCATGTTGGCTGCAGCCGCTGACAGTGTCCACACCTGTAAGGAGGTGAGAGGACACGAAACTGAGTCCGCGCCTGGGAGTGTCAAGTCCTTCCCCTCAGGCACCCGCTGTCTTCATGCTGCAGCAGATGGACCGCACACGGGTCCCTAACTGCTCTGGTCAGGCCTCCCCCACCATCCCACCCCATGTGCCACGAAGGCAAGGCAGCCTCGAGTTAAATCAACTCTGCAATTTTTCCAATGAGCAGCTAGAAAAGCACGTTTGTAACGAAGGAGTTTGTAGTCAGGAAATTTCTCAGGTCGATATAACCAAGCACCACACAGAGCACTGCACGGGTTTGGTTACGTGCACAGGTTTTTAAATTGACTGTCATTTAAGTTAACATGATCCGAGGACGATGGCCTCTGCTCGCTTGTCCCTTGTTGGGACAGCAAGGGCATCGCTCCCCATCACTAGCTCTGCTACCAGGGCAGCGCAGATGGGCATCTCGCATTCAGGGTCTGCAATGCCAAACTTGATTTCGGAGTCAGACTGTGCTGGAAACTTTATCCCAGGCTTCGAGTACAACCCCGCACTGCAGGGGCCTGGGGGTTTGTTGGGGCTTCTCCCCAGGTGTCTGGTAAGTATGGTACATGTGACACATGTCTAAGGGTAACCCTCGCTGGGCTGCTTCAAAAGTCAGGCTCTAGGAAAACAAAAACAAAACCAACTGCCCACTTACAAGGATACCCAGTGCTAACACCTGTGACTGCTTCAAAATAATTCCTCAGGAAAATCCAGTGAAAACTCTGTGCCTCCTTTCTGACACATGACCTCAAGAATAACCACCTATGGGTGGCACTGAACAAGCTCGAGAGAAGCAAAGTGTCTTCTCTAACCAGCACTTTCTAGGCCAGCTCACAGAGTCCTGCGGAATGAGAGCCACAGATACAGCGTCGCTTTCTTCCCTGGAAGATCACTGGAGGACGCCCCAGTGTTACATTTAAATCCATACAGTACAAGTACCAGCAAGGCAAACACTGCCTTTTTAGCCACTGCATTCCCAGCACATACTCAATACAGACTAAGCGTTTGGAAATTTCATCACTGAGTTTAAAAAAAAAAGCAGCAGTGAAATTGCATTTGCGGATTTAATGTCTGTGAATTCAGACTGAGCCTGGGAGGTGGGGGAGGGGAGGAGGAGAAGGGCACCTGTAGTCAGGGGTGGACTTCCTGTTCCTTGGTTCTGCTCTTCCTCATGATGTGAGCATCTTACCACATCCAGTGTGACCATACCATTCAAAGAACATATGTGACACCCAGTCCAGTCGGTGCGTAGCCAAAGCAGCCATCTGTTCTGACACTGGAGGGGAACCTGACTGGGAGGACTGCGCAGGTGTGGGGTACTGGCCTCCGCCTGGGCACCATCCCAAAGGGCTTCCCTGGGCAGTTCTCACTCCAGAGTTTGGTCAGACAAGCTTACTTCAGAATTTTACAACTCCTTTGTAACCTTTTAAGTTGTCTTGTGACAATGCACGACCAAATTAAATGCTAGGGTAAAGAACATGTTCTTTATCCTCACTGGCACTGAATCAGAGCTGTCGGCCCTGGGCCCTCACTAGTTGGTTCTTTACCCCAAACCCTGCAGCAGTGATGGAGCCACAGGTGCCATCTAGCTGCAACTCCTGGTTTGGGGCCCTTGTAGCTACAGCGTCCAGCCCTGGGGCAACCAGCTGCATTCCGTTAGCCTGGTCCAAACACAGCAAGAAATAGCACAAAACCACCTGGTCCCAGTCTTGACCTCATGGCCACCAGGGTCAGCGTGACCCATGAGCACCAGAGAAGCTGTGACTTGATGTTGGCACAAAACCAACTTGGCAAGACAGCTGCCAAGTCCAGAGCAAAAATACACAGATCTCTGTTTTCATGACATCACGTCCTTGCCCCTAAATCACGCGTGGGCTTCCAACATTCCCGGCCTGACCTAGAAGAGGCAACAGAGGGGCAGTCTGAGGCCTTCCATCTGAGCTCCACACTGCATTGAAAGCCTAACTTTCAAGCGCCACTGAAAATCTACAGATCCATCAGGAGAAACTAAAATTTCAATTTTCTTACTGGGAGCATCCCCCTAAATGTCCACAAACCCACACTCAGTGAAAAGAACATTTACTGAACACCCAGTACCCACAGTGGGCAGTCTTCTCTCTGTGCAGGTCCAACCAGCAGATATTTGCTGAGTTAGTCCAAAATTAAAACTCCATTAGCGCTGCAGGGGACTTGCTATGTCCACATGTCGATTTTTCTTTAAAAAAAAAAAAAAACTCCCACAGATTCCACGAAATTGGCTCCAAGTAAGTGCAGCAGTATAGTATTTAATCGGCATGGTTACTCTGAGACTAGGCAAGCACAAAGTAATTATTAACATCAGCTGAACATTTCACGCTACAACGTTATTTCCTCTTCCATTGGTAGTTCTAAAAACTCAAGTCAGTTGGCTCTTAGGAACTGGAAACACAACAATGTATTCCACACATCCACTGTTAACAATTCGTGGTTTTGAGCCAGGCTTGCCCAGAAAAGTTTACTTAATGAGCTGAAACCCGGAGACAAAAAGTTTCTCCTACTTCAGAAGGCATAGTTCTCAGGGATGGTTCTAAGCCATTTTTTCTCTGTCCTTCCTACATCTCTTGCTCTGGCGGACCCCTCCAGAGCTTTGGGGGGACACTAATCCTGCAATAAACACAGCCTGCGCAGCTCGACGTGTCCACGTCCAGGAGGCCCCGGCGGTACAGCACCGCCTGCGCTTAGGTAACTGCAGGGTGAAAGGGTCTCTTGGGCCGGGGATTTAGCTCAGTGGCTTAAGCGCCTGCCTGGCAAGCGCGAGGTCATGAGTTCGATCCCTGGTACCAAAAAAAAAAAAAAAAAAAAAAGAAAGGCTCTCAGGTTCCAGTCAAGGCCAATCCGAGAACAGCAGAAGGCCTGATTTTCATCCAGGGACTGTCCTCACTCTTTCCGAATGACCAGGCCCCAGGAGGGCTGGGAGGAGGTGACCTAGGGCAGCTTGGGCTATGGGCCGCCGGGAGCTCTGTGGGCACCCCAGAAATCGCACTCCTCCCGGCTTCCGGAGACAGCACGGGAGCCCGTCCCAGGCAGCCCTTCCCACACACGAAGTGGGAACCACACCTCAGGGCGTTCGCCCTTTTCAGTGCAGCCCACGTTTGTGGGGCGGGCGGGTAGAAAGCACCCCGGGGGACGCGGCGGCCCCCGGTCCGGGTCTCGGCAGCGGCGCGCTCGGCGCGCACGGGAAGTTGGGGCGCCCGGCCGGGGCGGCGGGGGGCGTCTGGGACCCCTCGCCGCGCCGGGCCGGGAGGGGCGGGCTCTCTTCGCGCGCTCGGGCCCGCCCTCCTCCCGCTGCGCCCGCCGCCCAGCGCCACGTCAGCCGTGAGCGCCCGGCCCGGAGCCCACGCCCCCTGCCTGGGCCCGCGCAACCCGGCCCGCCCCGCGCCCTCAGCCTCCGGGTCCCCCGGCCCCCCAGGCCCCCGGGCTCCGCGCCAGCTACCAGGGCGCGAAGAACATGACGAAGTGCGCGGCGCTCTGGATCCCGTGCGTGAACATGTCCGCCGTGTACAGGTGCTTGGCGTGCGGGTCCTCCGCAGCCCCGGGCCCGGCTCCCTCCCCGCCGCCGGCCGCGGGGCTCCCGTCCGTCGCGGGCTCCTGAGCCCGGGCGCCCCAGCGCGCGCCGCCGCCATGGCCAAGCAGCAGCAGCAGCAGCAGCAGCAACGGCAGCGCGGCGAGCGGCGAGAGGAGGAGGCGTCCTGGGCGCGGGGGCATCGCGGCGGGGCTGGCGCGCTCTCGCCGCGGCCGCCGGTCCCCTCTCGGGCACCGCCTCCGGCCCGTGCCCCGCCCCTTCCCCGCCCCATCACCGCCCCCTCCCCGCCCCGCTTCCTCGAATCGCCTCGGAGCCCCGCCCGCCCTTTCTGGCCTCCAGGCAGAAAGCCCCGCCCACCAAAGCCCCGCCTCCTTCACCTCCCCGGCGCGGCTCCCTCGCGTCTCCTCCAGGCCCCGCCCCGCGCGCCCCCGTCCCGGGTTGAGTGGCCGCGCGCCCGGAGCGCCGGGCTGGGAGCGGAAGGAGCCCGGTGCGCGAGGCCAGGCTCCTTTCTGCTTGTGGCCTTCGACCTTTCCCAGGGCTGTTTCGGTTCGTCCCGCGCCTCCCCTGTCGCAAGCCTCTCCCCACCTCCTCCACGGCGTCCCCTCTGCTCCCTTAGGCGGTGAACGCAGGGAAGGGACGCGGAGGCCACCGTGGGCCAGGCGCACTCAGGGCCCCATGGGGGAGCTGCTGGCCGCAGAATGTGGGGCACAGGGCAGAAGTGGGTGGGCTTCGCACCTGAATGAGGCAGATTCTTGGCAGGGCCTAAACTCTGCTTTCCAAGTGACTGCCCTGCCTGGTCCTGTCTGGGGAGGGCGATCAGGAGGCTCCCCTGCTGGGGGCCTGCTGAGCCCTCGGACACTCTGCTCTGGGGACACCCCTGGCCAGAGACCAGCGCTGACACCTGCACACATCTGAGAGCACATGGCAACCAGAGCTTCGTCCTGCCCTGGGGATCTGCGGCTGAATTTGGGAGAATCACAGAGTCACTGACCTTACCCCCCTGACGCAACCACTGGGCAATGTTGAACCGTGGCCTACCTGACACCCAGCCATTTAAGCTTGAGACAGAGGCAGCTCCCCATGTGTTCCCCTACCTCTTCTGCGCCTCAAAATTCAAACCAACCACCTTTGTGAGCCTGGCCTATTGCATAACTTTCTCAGTCTCCTTTGTTCTCATGGCTCAAAAACTATTTCCTAAAGCCTGACTCTGACCATGATGGTGTCCAAAAACCTGAGCCAACACACAATGGCCGTGGTGTATGGGGCTAAAATGCAAACTCCTTTGTCTGCATTCAAGGCCTGCTGTCCTGTGGTTCCATCATACCTGGTATGTCTGTGAAACTTGTTGCTAGAAATCCAGGGGTTATTACTAATAATCTGTTACTGCAAGAGTTGAATCCTTAAGCTGCGTGTCTCCCACCCCCACCCCACTCCCATGCTAGTGGAAGGTTCCAGCAAAGGATCAGTGTAGACCCTTCTGGAAATATCAGCCTCTTGCGCCACCTGAACAGAATAAGGCTATGGAAGTCCCTGCACAAGCTGGCTACTTGTTCTCCGACACCTGAGTCCCTCATAGCTGGAAGGGAAGGCAGGTGCCCTCCTGGTTCCCTGTTTCCCTTTCAAAGTAGTTCTGCTAAAAAACCCTCAGGTCCCATTAGATTGACCTGTTGGCTATGACACCCTCTTACTGTTCTAGTGTTGGCTGTTTTTCCAGGCTGCCACTGATAATCCCTAAAGACTCAGTATGACTATAGGGCTGGTGTCTTGGCTCCTAGCTCCCTCCCCCATCCTGGTCTTCATGCCTTGTCTCCAGCATCTAGATAGAAAGTCTCCGTCTCTGTCCCATGGTGACTCCCTCCTAACGGGAGGCCCTGACGCTGTGCTCATCATAATAGGAACCATCTCCAAAGTCTGGAGCAGAGATGCTTTGGTTTGGATCTTGAATGTCCTGTAAGAATCCAGCTGTTGGGTGCTTGGTCCCCAGGAGGGCTCTCATGGGGGTGGAGCCTTTAAGCAATGGGGTCACAAGTTCACACCCTTGAAGGGGATTCTGAGCCCAGCCCACCTCTCTCCTTGGCCCCTGGCAAGGGTGGGTGATTTCACTCTACCACTGGCTCATACCATGATGCACTTCTTCGCCATAGACCTTAAAGCCATAAGATCAACTCATTGTGTACCAAATCTGCAGAACAGTGAGCCAAAATGACTCCTTTCATCAATTGACTATCGCAAGAATTTCATTACAGTGACGCAGGCTGTCCTCACTCTGTGCAGCCCTTGCAGACTTACGTGCCTTGCTCTGGAAACTCACTCCTGTGAAAGGGCCCCTCACCGTGACATCTGAGCACCAGGGCTGCCAGTGCGCCACTGTCTCCTCACGGTCTGACAGGCTGCCATGCCTGCCTTCTCTGGCCTCTTAACCAAGCCAGACCCCAGGGGTTCTCACCCTTCCCTTCCCGGCCTGTGACGTTCTCCTGAGAAACACTGGCAAGCTCCATTTCTGTCTTTCCTGTGCTTTCAACCATGCAGCCTAACTCTGCTGGAGAAAAACCACACAACCAAGCAGGGCTTTTCTTCCCCTCCAGAAAGATAAGCCTGGGAGCAGAACTTGCACTGCTCTGAAACCCGCTGCATACTCCTGGCAGCTCCGTGTCCCATTTTCTGGGTGCTTCTCGCTCCCAGTTCCCTCCGCTGCCATCCCTCCCTCCTCCATCACTGTCTTCTCGATGATCAGTTTCACTTCATGCTCCTCAGAGAAGTCAAGCCCAAAGTCTCATCTTTCCCTGCCAAACCTTCACGCCCCTCCACGAGTGCTTTCTCCTGTTCCTTCTGCCTACAAAGGAGGAAAGACGCATCCACTGTCCCCAAAGGGCCAGTCCTGCAGAATAATTCTGTCCTTATTTCTAGAACTTCTCCTCACTTTACATGGCAGGAGCCTTTGCAGCTGTGACTTAATTAAGGATCCCGTGATGTGGAGACTGCCCTGGATCATCCCAGTGGGCCCTCAATGTGGTCACAAGCATCCCTGGAAAAGAGACAGAGTGACTTCAGAGGAGGTGAGGAGACAAAACCAGAGAAGGTTTGAAGGTGCTGGCTGGGAAGGTAGAGGAGTGTGCAGGGAGCAGGCTTGCCCTTGTAGGGGTTGGAAAAGATGAGGAAAGGGATTGTGTCCTAGAATGCCCAGAGGGACCTTTGGTCCCGTGGACAACTTGACTTTAATGAAGAAACTGGTTTTGGACCCTGACTTCCAGGATTGTAATAGAATGAAAGCTTGTTGTCTGCCGACACCAAGGTTACAGTCCTGTTACAGCAGGGACAGGGCCTGAGTCCCCACCCATGCTCACCTGCCAGACACTTGGCTCTTCTGGCCATTCGTTTTCTCTCTAGTGTGAATCAGCTCGCTCTCTCCTTCCTACTGGGTCATTTCCTAACATGTCCAAACACCCTTTTGTAACTCCCTACTTCCTTGCTATCTTCCCAGTTACTGCTCCAATTCATTACTTTTTTTCCCCTGCAGCAAAACTGCTTTTGGGAATTACCTGCATTTCATTTTCCATTCATTCTTCAGCCCTTGCCACCCTGGCTCCCAGACCCTGGTGCACCAAGCCTGCTCTTTCCAAGCCCACTGACATGTCCAAGTTTGCCAGAGCGAAGAGCATTTCCTGGGCTGTGCGCAGCGCTGGTAAAACCGGACTCTGCTGACCTTTCAGCTTCTGTGATTTGCCCACTACCGGCTCCTGCCCTGCTCCTCAGGCTCCCTGACATAAACCCCGGTGCTCCCCAAGCCTCTGGCTCATTGTCCTCTGTCTGCACCCCTCCCTCAGTGAGATTCAGAGCCCTGGCTTTCAGTGCCGCCCTCTCTGTTGATGCCTCCCCAGTTCACCTTCCCCCCAGGCCTCTCTCTGAGCTCCTGCTAGCTGCCTGATTACCGCCTTGAGTTTATCTTAGAGGCAGAGCCAGAACCAAACTTCGTGATTCCGCAGAGCAATGGCAGCCTGCTTATCCTTCACTTTCCCTGCCTTGCTTTCTTGCTGTTGTTCAAATGCGAAATCTCGGTTGCAAACTGGGCTGCCTTTCTCCCACAGGGTGCCCCCTTCCCAGTGGTGCCCCTGCCGTCTGCAGCCCAGCGCTTTCCACTCCTAGCCACTTCTCAGATGCACACGTAGGATGAAGGAGCCCATCTCCCTAAAGAGCTGTATTTCCCAGGCTG
>PVJX010010656.1:0-56119 GCA_004027295.1 Dolichotis patagonum
AAAAAGTACTGCAGCTCTGGGGACAGTGGCGGCACTGATTCTTGTTACTGTTGAGTAGATCATTGGTTTCACAGGGATTCCTGGAGAGGAGCAGGTGTCGGGGAGGTGGGAGCCCACTTTGGCATGGGTCTCTCGGGGGCACTTATGCTGGGCAGGGAACAGAGCCAGAACATCCGTGTCCCCACATCTGGTCATCTGGATGGAAGAACCACCACCAGCACCGTCTCAGCACCCACCCAGTCCCCACCAAGGGAGCCGCACCATGCCAACGCGGTCACAGCACCAGGGTCGCCGGTTCCCTGCTGCCCAACTCTTCCTCCCCACGCCAGCCTCCAGCCCTGTCGCCGTGGTCTCCACCGCTCACCTGGTCCCTGACCAAGCAATCAGTGTGCAATCTGAGGCAGGGACCTCAGGGGTTCTGTGACTTTCACAGGCACCTTAGACACAGCAAGAGACAAAGCCCACCCCGAGGAGAGCCGCTCCCTGGGGGCCTTGGGTAGGGACATTTTGGGGTACAGAGTGATGTGGGCAGCGGCAGCCCTGAGGGCAGCCTTGGGAGCAGGACGAGGAGGAGTTGGGCAAGTGACAAAGCCACATGCGGACGAATTAGCGCAATGCGTCCTGTCCTGACCGTGGCAACAGGCTGGGCTCTGCTCCTCGCTCTCTTTGTAATTCACTGAACTGAGCAAATATTTATTGAAGGCACTCTTCGAGCTACTTTCTCGTCTTTACACACATTGTTTGCTGTTCGTCACAGCTGCTCCACAAGGCTGGCGTGGATTATATTCCAGCTTTACGGAGGAGCAGCTGCAGGCCGAGAGGTTTAAACACTGGGCCGCAGGTGGGCAGCCCAGGAGGGGACCCGAAGCTGGGTTTCTCAGTGAGAAGCACCAGGGACTGGGAGTGGGGAGCAGAAGGAGCCTTGGACGCAGGACGTCAGCAGCTGGCCAGGGACAGACGGACAGCTGGCCCAGAGCCCACACTCTGCTCCCTGACCCAAACTGAGATCCGCAGACCCAGGCACAGAGCTGTGGGAGTCTGGGAAGGTGACAAGAATATTTTTATTGCTGTGTTTTCCTTTTAATAACAGTCTAAAAATATGTTTGCAGTTATGAAAGCAAAGCTCCTCTGAAGAGTCCTTCACACGGAGGATTAGAGTTGCCGGGAGGACTCACTCAGCTATTTTAGGGGATCTCTGAGAACTCTGGTTCCTTACAAAAGAATTGGGAGAAAAAGCTAGAGGAGAAACTTCTGGTTCCAACCAAGAAGGGCAGCGCCTTCCTCTCTAGCTCCTTTCACAAGAAGAAAAGCCCCAAATAACAGAACAAAGGGACCTGGGGGCATTCTGCGGGGCGGGCAGGAGGGGTACGGCCCCCCGGGCTGTTTCCCTCCCATGCAGCCCACAAGGGTGCTTGTCATCCTGATTATGGACGGTACAGACCAAACAATAAAACAATAAAAAAAAAAAGGTGCCCACCCTGCACCCACACCTGGCCAGAGAGAGGGAGCCAGCCCTGCAAACGGGAAGTACCTGCCCCACCACAGCCAAACCCAAGGCACTCCTTGCTTCCCTGTCCCAGGGGCCAACCAGGGAGTCCCTGTGCATGGTGCCAGTGGCTGGCTGAGTGTTGAAGACCCCAATCCCGTCCCCTTACCCACTTCGCATGACCAGTGAAGTGGAAGAAGATGGAAGGAGGTGGTGTGACTGGAATTTTGTCCCCACCCACCAGTGCCTGTAAGCCCAGCAGGGAAATGAATGTCTACCCACCCCATCGTAGCAGGAACCAGCCTGGCACAGCTGCCTTTCACAGGGAGGTGTGGGGCGAGGGGAAGCTGCCCTTCCCAGCAATGATTCAGCGCTGCTCCAGCAGGGGGGTCACAGAGTCAGGTGGGAAACTGGAAGCCCAGCCCTCCCATGCCCACATCCCACACCTAGGCAGGGTGACTGCCTGTTAAGAAGGGAGATTAAATGGGATCTAGAGTTTCATGACCTAATTCTCCAAGCATCCAAGATAGAGGGAAGTCCTCGCTTACCGTACCAGAACCAGACAGTCACGGCCTGAATGAGGAGCTATGATCAACGGACGCCAACACTCAGATGATTCAGATGTGGGAATCACCCAGCGAGGATTACATGGCAGCGGCCATAAAAATGCTTCCGCAGCAACTGTGAACATGCTTGGGGGAAAAAACCTCATCAAAGAAATAGAAGACTTTTTTTTAAAAAATGAAGGGAAAATTGACAATTAATACAAGAAGTAAAATTTGAAAACTTCACCTCAGATTGGAGATGACAAGGAAAGAACCCTCCAAGTGAAAGATGGGGCCATCCAGTCTGCACACAGGCCAATCTGAAACCTGGAAGGAAGGGACTACAGAAGGGACACGGAGACTCAGGAGCCGGTGACACCCTTACAGAGAGAGCTTCCAACATCGACCGCCTGGAATTCTACAACGAGTGGGAAGGAAGGTGGGATGGACAGAGAGCCTGGGGAACTGTGGCAGAAATTCTCCAACTTTGTCAAGAGAATAAACCTACAAGTCTAAGGAGTCAAAAAGCCCCAACCAGGAGAAACGCAAAGAAACCCATTCCAAGAAAGATCATGGTCAGATTTCTGAAATCTAAATGCAAAGGAAAATTCCCACAGGTGTCCAGTGGGAAATGACATGTTCTATCTCCGGAACAAGTAACAGCAGTTTTCTGATCCAAAGCCCAAGGACAGGAGGAAGAGTGCAGTGTGGGCCAGATTCTGGAACAGGAAAGAAGATCCATCCTCAAAAAGAATTCTTTGGGAGCGAAGGGGAAATAAAGTCTGACAAAATAATTTTTCTTAAAACAACTAAATAAATATTCCATGTTCGTGGGTTAGGAGATTAATGCTGCTAATCTGTAGACCTAATGTGATCTCAATCAAGTTTCCAGAAAATGTCTTTGCTATTATTTAAAAAAAATAAACATTTTAAATCTTAAGAAGAGGAAACACAAAAGACCTAGAAGGGTTGACGCAATCCTGAGGAACTGGAGGACTCACAAGACCCGATTTCCAGGTGTCCACTGGGCGGGCTGCAGTGGACGTGGAGTGGTACCGCTCACACACAGAACAGGGCCTGTGGAGGAGGGGGCAGCACAGAGCGGGACCCACCCAGACTCCGCCCACTGATCTTTGACCCTAGGTACCATTCAAGTGGAACAGTGACACTGTCAAAAAGCCCTAAGGCAGGGGGTGTGGCTCAGGGGTAGGGGACTTGTCTAGCATGGGCAAGGCCCTGGGCTCCACTTCTGGCACTGAAAAAAGTGCTGAAATAATTGAGTATTCATAGTGCAAACAAATGGCTCTAGACCCCAAATTCACACCTTTCCCCAAAATTAACTCAAAATGGACCATAAAGTGCAAAGTCAAATGTGAAACTCCAGAAGCCTGGGCGGGGGGAATAAAGACACACACACAGAATTCCACCTGACTTTGAGTTTGGTATTTTTGTGAACAATACCCATAGTATGATCTGCAGGAGAACAAGAGGATAAATTGGATGTTTTGAAAACTAAACTCTTTTGTTCTTCAAAACACAGTGTGGAGAGCAATAAAAACAACTTGCATATAGGGGGAGAGTCCTGCAAGGCACAGATCTGCTAGAAAACGTGTACCCAAGGTAAACACAGCATCCCCAAAAACAACGATAGGAAAGCAGGCCACCGCTTCCAAACAGCAGGGGAAAGATCTGAGCAGATTTCTCCTCAGAGGCGAGTTGCACTCGGCACGGAGCGGATGAGAGGTGCTCACCGAGGCTTCCCCTCAGCGGAGACCCCACAGCGCACCTCCGGGCTGGCTGGGACCCAGCTCCGACCGCTGTGGGGGCCGCAACGGGAAGTCACTCGCACTGCTGGTCACACGTGAACGGCACAGCCACTGCGGAAGACAGTCTGGCAGTTTCTTAGGAGGCTAAATATAATCTCACCATATGATCCATCAATCACGCTCCTCAGTATTTACCCAACTGAGCTGAAAACTTACGGCCGCACGAAAACCTGCATATGAGTGTTTATAGCAGCTTTATTCGTAATTGCCCTAAACTGGAAGCATCCAAGATGCCCTTCATAGGAAAATGAATAAACAACCTGCAGTTCATCCTTGAAATGGAATAGTATTCAGCAGGAGAAAGACATGATCCGTCAAGTTCCAAGACACACATGGGTGAGTACGAAGTGCGCCCTGCTAGGTGAGGAACAGCTCCTCCAGGCAACTGCTGTACGGCAAACCCCTCTTCAAAGCCTGTGCCCTCTGAGTGTCCAATCATACGGCGTTTTGGAAAAGGCAAAACTGTAGTGGCGAAAAAAAAAAATTCATGGTTGCCAGGGGAGTGACCTGACAGTTGAAGAGGGAAGTTTTAGAGCAGGAGGATTATTTTAAATTATTTTATAATGGTGGATACATGGTGCAGACATTGGTCAGAACCATAGACTGTAACAGCACAAATTTAATGTATGAAAATATATACAGATGTGTAAACTTGAAAATCATTATGAGGCTGGTGACACCCGGGACAGAGCATACATGGTGACAAACAAGCTGTACCAGCAATGCACAGGTGACCCCCGAGGGAAGTAGGGAACTGGACCACACTGACTTCCAACATAGCGAAGCCTTAGGATAAGGACTAGAAAGACTGAGCACAGCACTGCACCTGGCTGACCTGGTCACTTCCCTCCCACAGAGGGCAGCAGTTGATGATGATGATGTCGGTGTCCACATTAAGCACATGGGTGGCTGGCAGTGGACGGTCTCATGGGATCCACCCAGCTGTGGACTAGACTTGAAATGTCAGCATGAATTCATCCTTAGCACAGCCTAAACACATGCGTGTACACGGAGACACCTACCGCTGTGCACGTGCATGGGTTAGCGTGGAGAAACACTTCTCCTTGCTCCGCCAGCTGAGAGGACCCAGAAGCACTGACCCCCCCCGCCCCCCCGTGGCTAGGTGCACATCTCACAACCTGGTATTGTATTCAGGAAATGAAAACAGGTTCTTCGGGAAGACAGGAGATTGTAGGATTGGGTCAAGAAGGACAAGATGAATCTGGAGGATCTAGTAATGCTAGGAGATAAGAGGGCTTTAAAAAACCAAAGCGCCTATAATCTCTGCACTCTGGCAGGCTGAGGAATGCAGGTTAGAGTCCAGCTTGGGGGATTTAATAACTTAGTGAGATTCAGTCTCAAAAAAAATAATAATGATGTAAGGTGCATAAATGGGATAAGGGATAATGATAGAGTTCCTCACGGTCAAAGCAGGGACTGAGTGGCAAAATAAATAATGTAGCATTGGATTATAATCAAAAGTATGAGACAAATACCTGTGAGTCCATACTGATATAAATAAATCATTGAATGAATGAATAAATAAGTAAATACAATCTTCTTGAATGGAAAAGTTCTAAACACTACAGACCCTCTGCCCCAGAGGCAGAGGACCTGATTCTGGAGAGCCGGAGAGAATAGCTGAAGTCCAGGGGGCCTGAGGAGCCTTGGGGACTGACTGCAATAGGACACGAGGGGAATCAGGGATGCACACTTTTACATTTTAAAGACAGACACAATGTGGACCCCAGGTGACCATGACAGGTGGCACTGGCCCCCTTCATGGAGGCAAATTACCAAACTAATAAAGATGCTGAAAATAGGGAGAAGAGGCATGGTTGTGTGGCAACTGTCTGTACTGTCCTTTGGAACAAGACCAAATCTATAACTGTCCTAAAATAAAAATTTTATCTTTGAGACTTCAAATATTGACAAAGTATTTTTAGAAATATCTGAACTATATATTGAGGTATTTTTTCTTAGGAACTCATTGTTGATAAATTTGCCAACCTGGATGGATCTCAAGGTGTTGCGTTCAGTGTGAAAAGTCATTCTCAACATATTACACACTAATTGATCCCATGTCAATGATACAAGAGTGGAAACAGAGAGCATGTCCATAGTCTCCAGAGGAAAGGGCTGCAATGGTGCACCAGTCTGCGTGCTGGTACTGTAACAGTGCACTGGAGGCTGGATAGTGTATGAAGATAAGAGGTCAGTTTTGCCCACAGTCTAGGAGCACAGTGCCAGCACTAGCTCAGCTCTGGGCATTACCATTGCAGCAACAGGAAGAGTGTGGGTAAGGGGGAGAGGTGACAGTGAGAAGCAAGAAGCTGGAGAGGGATATGGGCTCGCTCTTTCACAACCTTCTTACAGAAATCAACCAAGTCCCACATCAATCCCTTCTGAGGGCTGTGCTTCCCACGAGTCTCTGCCTCTTGAAGGCACCGCCCTCCCAGTGCCACCACACTGAGCACATCCACCACACATCCAACCACAGCACACAGGTTGTGTGGCTTGGACCTGTGTGAAAGCATTGCCCAAAAGAAATTCTTGACATAATGAACAGTTACACAAATCTGTGCATGGGACTAAACTGAATACCATCACACACATGCACACACACACTGCAGGTAAGAACTGAATCAGGTTTGCAATCCAGTTAACAGTATTGAGCCATTGTCTATTTCCTTATTTTGATTTTGTACAAGAGTCTTCACCATTAGGGGGAACTAGAAGAAGGCTACGTTGGATTCTACGTTCTATTTTGCAGCTTCCTATGAGCCTCTGTTACTATTTTTTAGGGTACATTAAGACCCTGAATACTCCAATAATGATAGAAGAGCTTACACCAGACTATGCTTTTACCAAATATGTTTTTATATTTCTGGGTGAAATATAAAACTGTATAGACGTTGAAGGGCAAACAACAGCAGGCTCACTCTTAAGAGGGTATTACACTGAGGATGAGGGAAACCCATGTTGTGGTGTCTGTTTCTGTGACGCCCCCTCAGGTTGCTCTCGGTGGCTGTGGCAGGCCAGAGCAGAGCTCAGGGATAAGGTGGAGGCTGACAGAGGCTGAGAATACAGAAGTCTGAGCCCAGAGAAACCACAGGACCTGGAAAGTGAGAGAGACCTCCAGGAAAGGAGAGAGCCACAGAGCTGCAAGGGCCTGTCCTGGGATCTGCACACGACAGCCTCTCTCATATCTTAGCTCTCCTCATCTGCGTGTGGACAAGTTAAGACACCAAACCTCTCTAGGGAAGGCAACACCTAGAAGCCTCAAAGATTGGGGGTAAGACTGGATCAGCAGCTCAGTTCAGGGATGTCATAATTTGATGTTTAATTTCTGCAAAGCTAGAATTTAAAATTTAATTTCCACAAAGTTAACCCTTCAAAGGAGCCAAAGAAGATTCATGCTTTAGAAAAAAGGCTATGTTCTAGGCAGTGACAGTGGACTTTTTAGAGATTTCAATGATACAAACAGCCTCTGTGGCATTTGTGCCTTAGGTTTGTCACCACAGTTCTTGGGCTAAGATGGAGTCTATTGATAGGACTAAGGGCAAAACTGGGGTGAATCTCCTCTTTCAAAGCCTAACCCTGAGACCAAGGTGATTGCCAGTAATTGATTTGCCTATTGGGAAAAAAGTAATAACTCTTTAGAGAAACATAATAGAATGTGGAGCCTCTATAGCTTATCATATAAAAGGTCCACTGTGTGATTCAAAATTACTAGGGATGTAAAGGGGCAATATAATGTGACTTGGAATCAAAAGTTTTAAAAAAATCAAAAGATGCACACCAACGGATAACCCAAACATGACAATTACTTGACAAGAACTGTAAGTATTATAGGCTTTTTTTGTAAAATTCACAGCACAAGATAATATAGAAATGCTGTTTGTTTCACAGTAGGGGTATATCCAGGTAAACCTAGTGTACGTTGAAATACCATAAGCTGAAAATGCATTAATATCCTTAACCTATTAAGCACCCTAGTTCAGACACACAGCACACAGTGGAGGACAGGCACTGCCACCATGCCCAGCCATGTGAGAGGGTGACCTAGCACAGAACACTAGCCTGCAAAAGACCCACACTCAGAGCTGGAAGCGCAGCACCACCCAACAGTGCACTGCTTTTGCACCATTATGAAGCTGAAATATGTCGAGTCGAGCACTGTCTCTAGGCATTCCCTCAGTGATGAGAAATATCAGGGGAGGATTGAAAACTAAGAAAGACTCAAAGTAAAATCATAGAATTGGAAAATTCAATAACCGAAATGAAAAATGTATTGGATGGCAGACTGGAGACTGCAAAAACAAAATTATGGATCAGTGAATTTAAAGGTAGGTCAATAGGAGTGAACCAAACCAAAAGAAAGAATAAAAGAGTTTTTCAAAACCTGGATCAGAGTCCAGTGAACTGTAGACAAAATGGCAAGACATCCAATAGATGCATCCATGATTGGTGTCCCAGGAGGAGAAGGAAAGGGAAATGGAATAGAAAAATATTTAAAGGGTTAATTATCCCCCAAATTCGTATTTTAGTTGAAATTATTAACAGAGATCTAACAATCTTGGCTGGCCTTCATAGGATTAGTGTGAAGGAAACCACACATACATACACCAGAGTAAAACTTGAGAAGACTAAAAATGAAAGGAAGAAAATATTAAAAGTAGTAAAAAAAAGAGGCATATTACATACCCAGGAGAAAATGGCAATTCTAGATTTCTTGTCAGAAATGATGAAGGACATAGATAATATAACATTTTCAAAGTGCTGAAAAACAAAACAAAAACAAAAAGCCACTAGCATTTTAGAACTCTGTATCCAACACAAATGTCTTCCAAAAATAGAGAAGGACTCCCAGTTTCTAGCACTGTATATAAGATGTTTAGAAGTTTTTACTTCATCCTAATAACAAGTACAAAGTGGAACAAACTGAAAAAAATCAACAACTTTTCTTAGAACTGCAAGAAAAGTAAGGCAAACCTCCTTCACAAAATGGAGATGCTGATAGGCAAAGGTGGGTCTTCCAAGTTGCTGCAGCGGAGAGCACATTGGGGACACCTGGTGAGGACCACTGCTGGGCAGAGACACTGCCCTGAACAGTTTCCTGAAGGCCCAGGCCCAAGGGAGGTCCCACGTATGAACTTTGCCTCCCAGAACTCTACCAGGTCCTTCCAGGGAAGGAGAGACTATAGTCCCTTCATTCTTTCAGCAGGGAGAAAGGAACCACTTGGAAATTCTCATCTTAATTCCTTCCTAAGGAGGAGCTGGGTACCCAGAGCCTGATCCCCTAGGGTATCACAGCCTAGAGGACCCGAAGGGAAGGAGATGTCCAAGTCCAAAGCTCCAGCCTTCTGATAGAGGAAGAGGATACCCAAATCCAAAAGCTGATTCTTAGACAAAATCAGTTAACTGAGCAAACTTTTAACCTGGTAGCTGAGAAAGAAAGAAGCATGAGAAATAAAAGAGCAGGGCTGAGATACAGCTTTGTGAGTGGTAGAGCACTGAGGCCCTACTGAGTGGTAGACTGCATAATCCCTAGCATAAAAACAAACAGAAACCCAGCCAGATAGAGTGGGATATGCCTGTAATCCCAGTTGCGCCAAAGGCTGAAGCAGGACTGCTTAAACCTGGAATTCAAGGCCAGCCTGGACAACATAGTGAGACCCTGTCCAAAGAAAAAAGAGAAATAAAATAAGGAGGAGGGGGAAGAGGAGGAGGAGGAAGAGAATGAGAAGAAAGAGAAAATTAGATAGAGATCCTCGGTGCTGATCCTATAAACATAAAAAGAATAATGAAGGAATATTGTGAACAACTCTATGTCCAAAAATTTAATAAGCTAGATTAAATGGACCAATTTCTTGAAAACCATAATCTGCCAAAATTCACGCGAGTGATTCTGATATGCCTGCTTCTATCACAGAAATTAAATCAATAATTAATGACCTTTCAAAACAAAAACACTGGACTCAGTTGAGATCACTAGGGAATCTAATTGCCAACTAAAGAAGAAATTAGTGTGAGATTTATCTACAGTCTTTTTCAGGAAGTAGAAACAGTGAGAATACTTTTTATCTTGTTCTAAGAGGTCAACGTTACCCTACTACCAAAACCAGTCAAAGACACTACAAGCAAACAAAATTACAAACAAACATGGTCATAATCATAGGTGCTAAAATCCCCCCAAATATTAGCTAACAACCCAACAACATGTAAGAAGAATTATGCATCACAACCAAATGAGTTTTACCCCAGATATGTAAGGCTGGTTCAACATTCAAAGCAATTCGTGTAATGCATTACATGAATAAGCTAACACAGAAAATCACATGATTGGATCAATAGTCACAAAGGAAAAGCACTTGAAAAAGTTTAATATTGTTCATCTCATGGTTTATGCCAGTGGCCCCCAACCATCATGCAGTTATGGACTTGACCAAATCTAAAGTTTGTGATTGGTTCATTGTCTAGTGCTTGGGCTGGTGGTGTGCGTGCTACACCTGCCTAGGGGTGGGGCCAGCATACCACATAAAGGTGGGAAGAAGGTGTGTGTGTCTCTGTCTTGCCAGTTTGTGCTTTGCTGTTTGCAGTGGCCATGAAAGGCAGCCCTGCCATGCCATGCTGCTTTGGAGCCAACTAAGTATGCACCGAAACCTCCAAGAACTCTAAGGAACACACTTTTCCTTCCCTAACTTTGGGCGTCAGGTATTTTGTCTCAGTGATGAGTAAAAAGTAGCTTAGACAGATTTTGGTACCGAGAGTGGGGTGCCGTAACTGTACCTGACCATGTGGTTCGAGAACCTTTGGAAATGGCTTGTGGGCAGAGTTGGGAAAGGTTCAGAGATGTCACCTGCATGGATAGAGCTGGAACAGCTTAGGTTGTTCTGTAGAGGAGATTCTGGTCAGAGCTCAGGAGACCAGAAGGTGGATAAAAAGCCTGATGGTAAAGACCCGGCTTGGGAGGTTTCTGCTGGGAAGAAGGACTGTATTGATTGTTGGACCCTATGTGACATGTCATGGCTTGGCAGAAAGTTTGTCTGCATTTTGCTCATGTCCAGAGACCTTGCCTGACATGGAGATTAAGGGCGATGGACTGATGAACCTGGCAAAAAAATTTCAAAGCAGTCATGCCAAAGTGGCAGCATGGCTATTGCTGGGAGCTTTGAGGCAGATTTATGTTGCGAAGCAAGAGCAAAGGGCCCATCGGGATGATTTAAACCATTGTGAGTTTGGCCAGAAAGGGAGCTTCAGTAAAGCTGTGGACTGTAAAGATAGAGATGAGACTTTATTTGCTGAGGAGGAACAAAGAAATAAAGAAGATGGCCTGGGGCCATCCCTGGAAGCAGCTGGTCTCCACCTTTTGCAGCCTGGAACCAGAAAAAGTGAAAGACTTTGTTCAGAGGAGAAAGCCTCAGAGTGACACAATCCAGAGTGGCAATGGAGGCCACGGGAGGTCCCAAAATGGCAGCCACCACACCAGGTTCCAGAATGGCGGCAGTGTAGAGAGAAAAGCCTGGCTACTGCTCCAGCTGGCAGCACACCTTGGCAGCATCCATGTGGCACTGATTTTAGGAACAAGGAAAATGCACAAATTCTGAGGGTAGGATGGCTTCCACCCCCATTGCAAAAGGCCTGGCAGGCCAAGCAGTGTGCCCCTGAGAGGGCAATATATAAAGATGTAAGGGTGAAGCCGAAGGTGCAGTGGAGACCCCAGAAGTTTGGAAAAGCCAGGAATGTGGATCATTCAAGGAAAGCTGCAAAAACTGAACAGAGGGGGCTTAAGAGAGAAGATATGGGAGCTGAAATCCCTGGAAGTGCCTTGGGAGCTTTTTGGAGCTTGCAACCAGATTGTTTCAAATGCTGAGCATGGAACTCTAGGGCTTAATATTCACCTGCTGGATGTTGGACTTGCTTTGTTTCCAATGCTTTGTATTCCCGTGTTTGTAACTTTTGGAATGGTAATGTTTATCTTGTGCCTTGGTATTTTGGAAATGTTTAACTTTGTTGCATTTGTACAGAGGGTTACAGTTAAGAGTTTACCATTGATCTCGGAGGAGAGTTGGGACTTAGACTTTTCAGCAATGCTGAAACTGTTAGGACTTCAGCAACTCTTGGAGATGGACTAAATGTCTTTTGTATAAAGAATGTGCATGAGTCTTTGGGAGCCAGGGGTGGAATGTCATGGTTTATGTCAGTGGCCCCCAAGCCACTGACCAAATCTAAAGTTTGTGATTAGTTCGTTGTCTAGTGCTTGCACTGGTGGTGTGAGTGCTACACCCGCCTAGGGCTGGAGCCAGCATACCATATAAAGGCGGGAAGAAGCTGTGTCTCTCTCTTGCCAGTTTGCACCTTGCTGTTTGCAGCTGCCCCACCATGCCATGCTGCTTTGGAGCCAACTGAGTCTGGACTGAAACCTCTGAGGACTGTAAGAAATACACTTTTCCTTCTTTCATGTTGGGCATTGAGTATTTTGTCTCAGCAATGAGTAGAAAGTAACTGAGACAGTTCATGATTAAAAAAAACTCTTGATAAACTAGGAATAGAGTGACACTCCTTAGCTTGATAAAGAACATTTACAGAATATCTAGAGTTTACATTCTACTTAATGTGGGGAGCATAAATTTTCCTGGTCTGATTAGGAGCAAGAGCAGATGTTCATGCTCACCATTGCTTCTTGGAATCCTTGCTTAGACCTAGCTAATGAAATAAGATAAAAGGAGGAAACAAAAGGGTTCTAACTGGGAAGGAAGAAATAAAAGCATCATTGTTCACAGATAACATAATCATCTCTGTAGAATATCTAAAAGAATACACAAAACCATAGAAACAACAGCAAACCTCCTGGAACTACTGGACAACAACATCAAGGTTGGGAGACACAAGGTTAATGCATAAAATAATTCACTTTCCTATATACTCACGATAAGTAAGTGGCATTTGAAATGGAAAACATGGTAGCATATATAAAAGCATCCCAGAAATATTTAAACATGAATCTAAAACAATATGTATAAGACCTATATGAGGAAAACTGCAAAACTCTGATGAGATAAGTCAAAACGTATTTAAGTGGAAAACTATTGCATGTTCAGGAACATTCAATATTGTTGTTGCTTCTTCTCAAATTGTTCTATAATTTCAATGCAATCTCAAGCAAAACTCTGTCCTGTTATCTTGTGAAATCAACAAATTGGATCTAAAGTTTATATGGAAAGGCAGTAGACCGTGATCACCTACAGTACATTGAAGAAAAATAAAATTGGAAGGCTAACCCTGCCTGACTTCTGGACTTCCTGTAAGGCTGCGGGAGTCAAGAGAGTGGTACTGATGAAAGAACAGATGCGCAGATCATGGAACAGAATGGAAATCTCAGACCCACAGGAATAGAGTTATCTGACCTTTGTCAAAGGAACAGCGCAACACGATGAAGAAAGATAATGTGAAGAAAGATTTGGCTCAACAAATGCTGCTAAGAAACCTGGGCATCCATATGCAAAAAAAAAAAAAAAACTAGACACAGATCTATGCCTTTCACAAAACTAACTCAAAATGAATCACAGATCTAAACATCACATGCAAAACCATAAATAAATAAAATCCATACAGCAGTGACGGTGAACCTTTTAGAGACCAAGTACCCAACTGTAACCCAAAATCCACTTATTGCCAACTGCCAACACTGCAATTAAGTCTGAAAACTGAGGTTTTAGTTTAGAATCAATAACTCATACCTGAACGTCCTTTGTCTTAAAAGCACCGCAACACGTGTCATAGGTTTGCTGCCACTGACCTAGAGATTAGTGCAGGAAAACATGCAGAGAGCCGAGGCTCAGCAACCGCTTTTTAGCTATGACATGAAAAGCACAACTCATAAAAGAAAAAATTTGTAAATTGGGCTTCGTTAAGATACAGACATCGTTCTCCATGAAAAACTCTGTTAAAAGGATGGAAAGATAGGCCATGGACTGGGTGAAAATATCTACAGAAGACCTGTTTGATAAAAGACTGTTACTCAAAATATGAAAGAACTCTTAAAACTCAACAACAAGGAAATAAACAACCTGATTGACAAATGAGACAAAATCCTTCACAGGAACTTTATCAACAAAGATATATGAGTGGAAAATAAACATTTGAAAAGATACTTGATGTCATACATCATCAGAGAAATGCAAATTAAGATCACAATTAGAAACCATAATGTACCTATTCTAATAAATCCAAATCTAGAATTTTGATAACATCAAATACTGGTGATGGAACAATCAGTATTCTCATTCACTGCTGGGGGGAATGCAAAAATGATGCAAAGCACCTGTGTCTAATTACTATACTTACTGCTGGCACACAATACTCAACACCCACAAGGTAAAGGAGGAAAGGTTTACTTCAGCTCACAGTTTGTAGTAGGTTCAGTCCATAGTCGGTTGGCTCTGGGCTCGGTGGCATGGTAGAGGACAAACAGTCCATGGCAGGGTAGGCAGGAAGGATGAGGCAAGCCTTCCTTTCCCTTTTATGCCATCCAGGCTCTAAGCCATTTGGGGGTGCCACACACTCAGTGTAGGCCTTCCCACTATCCACACTCAGAACTATGCAAATTCCAATCAGTGAACTAACTAATTTAGCATTACACATCCTTCATGCAAGTACCATGCACCCTAGATTCAGCTAGTTCTGAAAAGACTCACTTATGAGCACGTGAGGCTTTGGAGGGACATCTAGATATAAGCCACAACACCCTGGAAGACAGTTGGGCAGTTTCTTTTACTGAACTACACATACCCCTGTCATAAGATCCAGTAACCATGCTTCTTGTATTTATCCAAAGCACTTGAACACATATGTCCGTGAAAACCCTGTATATGTGTCTTTCTAGAAACTTTATCCATAGCTGTCAAAACTTGGGAGCAGCTAGGATGCCCTTCAGTGGGTAATGGAGAGATCAACCATGTGTCTCCACACCATGGAACACAATGCTAAAGAGAAATGAGTCATCAAGCTGTGAAAAGTCACCAAGGAATCTTACATGCAAATTACTAAGTAAGAGAAGCCAGTCTGAAAAGGCTTCATCCTGTGACTTCTTCATCAACTTCAACTATATGACAATCTTGAAGAGGCAAACATTGGAGACAGGGAAAATATCAAGAGTCTGCAGCAGTTAAGAAGGCAAGAGGGATGAGTGAGCAGAGCATGAGGAGGACTTGCAGGGTGGTGACATGGCAGTGCGTTCAGTATACATTTGTCCCACTGCATAGAACATGCGATGCCAAAAGGTAGTCACAGGACTTCAGTAGGGCTCCTCACCTGCAACCACTGCCCCACCCTGATGATGGATGCTGGTGATGAGGAGGTCACACACGTGGCGGGAAGGGGCTCTACGGGAATCCTTGGTATCTTCTGCTTGATTTTGGTATGAGCCTACGACTGCTCAGAAAAATAATGAAGAAATAATGGCGTTCTTGGGAAAATGAAGTACAAGAGAATTCTCTACCTATAGGCTCGCACCACAAGAAACGCTAGAAGAAGTTCTGTAGTCTGAGGAAAAAGATAATAGAAGGAGACTCTGAGATACGAGGGAAAATCCAGAGAGCTGGAAATAATTACTATGTGGATAATCGTTAGATAGTGTTTTCCAATGCCTTAAAAGACAATTAATTGTTTAATGGATAAACAATAGTGTGTAACATAGTGAAGTAATGTCTGATGATAATACTGAGAGGATGGGAGGAGATAAATGGAACTGTACTGCGGTATGTTTTGTTAAGTGGAATGGTTACAATATTCATTCAAGCTGAGCTCCAGTGAGTTAAGCACGCATATGGTAAGCCTGCAGAAATAAGGTCATACAGAGGAGCGTACCTGAAAATCCATACAAGGAAATGGGATGGATTACAAAGAAGTCAACCCCACAGAAAGCACAGAAAAAGAAATAAAGAAATCAATAACGGGGTGGGGGACAAGTGGCAAGACAGTACACTTGACCCAATCCTATCATTTCACTAACTGCAAATGGGTTAAACCCTCCAATTAAAAGGAAAAGGTTACCAGTTCAGATACAAAAGAAAATGGTGGGATTTCTACTTTCAGGCTCAATAGGTGAAAAGAAACTCACTAGAAAGACTCTCACCCACCTACGCCCTGCACCGAAAGCAGCTCTACAACATGGCATTAGATGAAGTTTTGAAGGCACTGGAGAATAAACTCAGCAGAAACTCCAAGGAAGTGCTCGGAAGTCCTAAGCATGTGGTGTGGGAAGGAGATGGGGGGGGTGCAGGGGTATCTGGGAACTCTCTGCACTTTCTACTCAGTTTCTCTATGAACCTAAACATGCTCTAAAAAATAGACCGTGGGGGGAAAAATCACAGGCAAAAAAGTCTGAGCACACAGTCACCAGTTTGGGGAACTCCCACTGGACGGATTTAGGACAAGTGGACACAAAATGATAGTAATGAAAGAGAATCTTGGATAAATACTTAGTAAGAAAATGAAAAAGAAAGCCAAACTGGAAGAAAATATTTACAGAACCCACGGAACATGATAAAAGCCTCTGTGTCTAAAACAGAATGGATACACTGGAGCGAGAAGGGGGTTCTCTCTCTTCAACCGAGTGCTAGCTGATCAGTACAGAAGGACAACCAATCAATACAGAAGGACAACCAATCAATGGGAAGCCGAAACTAGAGAAATTTCAATGTGCGCTCAGCATACGGGGTGAGAGGCCGCTGAGCTTTCTTACAGTTGCTTATAGCGTGCTTACAGTTTCCAAGTGTCTCCGTTATGGAATACACGGTGTCCTTCCAGAAGCCAAACACTGAAGTCCAAACCTCAGGGCCTGGGAATGTGCCTGTGTTTGGAAAGAGCCCTTCAGAGGCCATTAAGGTTACAGGAGGTCATGTGAGTGGAGTGGTGGGCCAGGTTCTCCGTGAGAAGAGTACTAGACACCAAGCGACACCAGCAGCCCTTTGCAGAAGCCAAGCCCAGTGGCGGCTGGTTGCGCGTGTCCAGCCTCAGAGCCAGCCTTGAGGACACGATGTGTGCTGAAGCCTTGCAGCACCTGCAGCTCCAGTAGGGCAGCCCCGCTGACTAACGCAGCCTCCCACAGATACCTGTGAATTAGAAAGGGGAGGCAAAGACTTCTACAGTGCAGTTTTGGCAACACCAACAAGACAGTGATCAAAACAAGCATCTCTGAGCATCAGGAGGAGACCCACGTCCACGGTCACCTCTTCCCTGCCTTACTCTGGCCCAGTGCATACGCTGCTATAGCCCTTGGGGAACGTGGGGCAGCTCCTAATCGAGGGAGATTCTGCCAAGGAGCTGCTCTGTGCTCTGCACACCACAAAGGGCGGGCGTGAGTGACTGTGGGAGGCTGAGCGGCTGCCCCCAGACTCAAGATGACAAGAGACCCTGGCACTGAATGTCGTGCACCTTCTGGATCAGATCCTGAATTTGGAACCAGGAAGCACAACCAGTGGAACCCGGATCTGAGCGCTGGATAGCAGGGTGCATCAGTACCAGAGCTGCCGGTTTTCACGCGTCTTCGTGACGTGTAAATAATCCCACCCACGCTGTGTGCGAGGCAGGCAGTATGAAGGGCTTGGGGCACTCACGGATGGCTCCCAGGGAAAACGGTGCATGTCCAGGTATTGATTTGTGCACACACACACACATCCATGTATCACACACACATGTGTGTATTAAACACATACAAATAATTATGTGCATTTGTTCTAATGTCTATATAGACATGTTTATGTGTGTACACATGTTCATGTATGTGTGTACACATGTTCGTACATGCATGAAAGAGAAAGGAGACAGGCAAAAGTGATCAATCGAATGTGACAAAATGTAAATAGTTTGTGGCTCTAGGCAACTATATGAGTCCTCAGTACTGTTCTGATAGCCTCATATCCAAATCAAAAAGTAGCCAAAAAATGATGTTTTAAAAATGAAAAAGAAAGCCAAACTGGAAGAAAATATTTACAGTATTTTCATATATTCGAAGGACATATATCTAGAATTTATTAACGAGGTCTACAATTCAACAATGAAAAGAAAAAAATTAAATGAACAAGGGTTGAACCGACACTTCACAAAAGAAGGTGCTCAGATGACCGAATAGCATGTGAAAAATCTGAGCCAGGAAATACAAACTAACACCGTGATAAAAGTAACAGGATCCATTACTGTGTGATGACACACATTAACAAGACCAAGATGGAAATTGACACATGTTTGCAAAGACGTGAGCATGGGAAACAGTAACTATGGCAGAGACCAATGTGGCAACACTGCTCTGAAACTGGCCACCTCTTACACAGTGGAACACACAGGTCCCTGGTGACTTGCCAGTCCCCCCCTCAGTATTTACCTGAGAATAAAAACATATCCATAAGGAATTCCTTTTGTGTGAAAATGTGTCCACAGCTGCTTTCTTCATAATAACCCCTAACAATGGGAAAAACCCACTTGTCCGTCCTTGTCCATCAGTGGAACAAAGGGGGAACAAATTGTGGTAAACAGCACAATGAAATGCCATTAAACCACAAAAGGAAACATTGTATGCAACATGACAAACCCCAGACACATTTGCTGAGTGAAAGAAACCAGGCAGGAGTAGATGAGGGCCCTATTCCCAGGAAGTTCTAGAGCAGAAAAAGCCAGTCTACTGTAACAGAAATTGCAAATTGCAGCCGCCCTGGGCACTGAGGAGGAGGAGGAGGGGCAGGTCCCTGGGCTGGGGGAGTGGACGTTTCTGGTGACCGGAAGGTTCTGTCTTACTTTGTGCACTATCTGTTTGGGTGTATGCATTTGAAAAACTCATCAAATGTTCCCTTGAGTTCTATTTTGCTGTATGTAAATTTTACTTTAATCCTAAAAATTGCATACATTAAAAAAAAAAGAGCAGTGTCCACGTTCAGATAATATATTCACTAAGAGTCTGCCCCTGACTGACAGGACCACCTCACAGCTCCCAGCAGCCCTGGAAATGGAGCTGGCTCCACTGCAAGGGCCCCCCACGCCTCCCCGTTTCCCACGGAGTACTGTGACACCCTGCAATGCCGGGGGGAGGAGTCTGTTCACTGGAGCTTCGGGGTCAGCCAAGCCTCTTCTCCTGCGCAGCAACGCTGGGGCTCCCGTCATGGTGAGCCCTGGACCTGTGCCAGGAAAGGTCTCAGCGTCCCTAGAAGGGAGGAGAGAGGAGGACAGACTCTTAGAAAGGACCAGGTGGCCAGGTGCAGCGGCCACAGGGAAATCTCACCAGGCCGTGCAGAACCAGCCCAAGCAGGGCACACGTGAGGCTGGGTTCGGGGTCACCAGGATGCCAGGGGCCTGGAGGGAGTTTTGGGGGAAAAGCTGTCCCTCCAACAGCAGGACTGAGCTGACTCCAAGTTGTCTGGGAGGCAGAGCCAGGCCAGGGCCTGAGGCCTGGCGGGAGAGGGGGAGCCAGGCAGGGGACTGCCCCCTTTCTGGCCTCAGTTTCTCTAGCTTTGAAGTGGGGACATTAACCAGATGGCACGCAAGACCCCTTCCAACTTCAAGGAAGGCCTCGGATTGTCCTGGGGCAGCGCCAGAGAGACAAATTTGGCTTACGTTTGGGAAGAACATTGCGGCGTCTGTGGGCGTCCCGGGATGGCTCAGGGAGGGCCGAGTTCCTACACCGCTGGGGACGAGGAACTCAGAGCGCTGAGGGTGCCAGGCTGGGCCAGGCCTCTGGGGTACCAGGTGCCACCAAGTGACGCGTCCAAGGCTAGTGGGGCCTGTCTAGGAATTGGCCCCAGGGATGAGACTGTCGCCCGCCGGAGAGCTCTCCTCCCGATGGGCTCCGAGGACCCTGGCACTGGGCTCCAGAGGCCGTGTCCTCAGGACAGCACCTCCACTGCCGACAGCAAAGTCTGCTGCGGGGGGATCACAGTGGCCCGGCTCCCCTGTCCCCCAGCAGCAAGGTCACCTAAGGCCGAGGGCCTTGGCCCCGCGCTGTCCCTGGCACCGAGCTATGGTAAATAGCCCCGTTGCCCGGGTTTTGAAACACAGGAGCATGTGCCCAGGAGCTTGTGCTGTGAGGGAACTCGCCGAGGGAGGAGGTTTCCATTTTCCAACTTGCTCTGGGGGAGAAAGAAAAAAAAACCAGGTTATTTTCTTTTGGAGCTGGCGAAGCCGCCAGACACGCTCGCATGGGCCGGCAGCAGCGTCCAGGCGGGCTGGGCTGTGCAGGATTGATGTGGTGTTTCTGTGGGGGCCCCTCCCTGGCAGGGCACTGAACCCCGCAGCTCACTCAACAGGGAGACAACAGAGAGGCCAAGGACAGGCGGCTGTCCTCTCCCTGCCCGGGCACTTACTTGCTGCGGCCACTGCCCTGGTGATTTTGTGCCATGGCACTGGATGAGTAAGGCAGAGGAGGGGCAGGAAGAGAGGTGGGAGCCACACGGGGGGACAGAGGACACGGGGCCAGGTGAGGACCCCACGGGAGGCACTGATGCTGGGCTTCAAGCCTAGGAGTGTCCACTGGGCCCAGGCGCTCAAGCCAACCCGTGCAGCCACACGCAGAGGCGGAACCCCCTCGTGACTCCCTGGACCTCCGTCCAGCGCCATCAGAGCCCTGCCAAGGCCTGGGAGGCAGCTGCAAGCCAACCTGCAGGCCTCGTATGGTCTGAGATGGAAAACAGGAGTGCCATGTGGCCACCGGGGTGAGATCCCTTCCGACCCTCACTGCCCCTGCCCTGGGGACAGGATGGTGGCCATCCAGCTCCCTCCAGGAAGGCCCAGGGCCGTGGCCCCTTCCCTCTCTGGGTGCTGGTCACCTTTCCCCATCTATAACTCTTGCATCTGATGCTATACCAGGGCCCACGGGCCACGGAAGGTGCTGTCCCCTCCCCGGGCAGATGCTGCTCTGACTAGAGACTGCAGGGGGACTTGGCAAAAGGGCAGACCAGGAGGGGCAGAGAGGGGAGAGCTGGCCCTGTCTTGGGTGCAAGGAGTATTTCCATCTAGCAGGCGGGAACACTGAGGCTTATGGAGACAATAGGAACTCTCCCTGTGATTCCAGACTAATTATGACTCGGGGTCGGAATTCTTGGCCTTTCCTTGAGCAGCAGACCCTGCACTCAAAGGGTCACAGTCAGAAGAGAGAGAGAGGGCAACAAAGCCACCTACCCCCTGCCTGAGGGAGACTGAGGCCCAGGTGGAGGGAAGGGACCTCTTCCAGGCTGCACCCCAGCATGTGGCAGGGCCAGGCTGGGGCTGGGGTGTCTGTGAGTGGGGTGCTGCTCAGTGAGGCGTAGCAGCTGCTGGCGAGCAGAGGTCAGTGTGTGATGCCCTACCCCGTGTCCCCTGGGTGTTCTGTCGGACCACACTCATCCCTGTTCTTGCCAGGAGGAACCACTGCTGGCCAGCTCCATGCCAGGCCTGGGATTTGTGTGTGGGGACCATGTCCAGTGGGGCAGGCAGGATGCACAGAGACCAGGCAGCCCCGGAAGGCGAGGGCTGCCCTCAGTGGGGCCCCTCCTGGGTCTGGATGGCTGGGTCTCTCCCACCAGTGCAGATGTGAGGGTGGGAAGGAGTGTGACTGCGTCTCTGGAGTGGCCAGTGGGGCCAGAAACTCCATCAGGGCAGAAAGACAGCATTTTTCTCAAAAATCACTCATCACCAATGCCCAGGACAGAGCGTATGGTTCAGGGTGGAAAGGCTGGGAGGTGGGGCAGATCCAGTTGGCTGGAGTGGAGGCCGGAAAGGCCAGCGTCCAGGAGTGGGGCTGAATCAGCTCAAGAGTGAGCTACGCGGCTTATAAACAAGTCTCGGGAACGCACTTTGCTGCAAGACAGTGAGCTGGCCACTAGACCAAGCTACAAAGCAAGACACTTAGCAAAAATAGCATTGTAACATCCAGAATTGTAGGGAAAAAACACAGGAAAAGTGTGACTCACAAGTAGCGCTGAGAAGGAGGAAAATCATTAGTAAAAATAGACCCCAAAACATAACACAAATAATAGAATTAGTAAACAAAGCAGTCTAAAGCAGTTATGACGAACATGATCTTAGATTCAAAGGATAAAAAACATGCACGTAAGGAGGGACTGAATACTGAATCTCAATAGGAAAAGGAGAATATTCAAAGAAGAGTAGCATAGAGATCCCGAGATGGAAAAATTGAGCATCTAAACTGAAAACCTCCCTGGAGGAGGTGGCACCCGATTAATTATCTTGCGGTCAGCTTGCTATGAGAGAAAGGAACACTGTACCTCTAAAATCCAAAATAAAGCAAGGAAAGCCACCCAATCCTTCCCAGAGGAGACCCCAGCCCAGGCCAGTGCAGTGTGACACGGGCAGCATACGGAGTAGTGAAAATATGAAAATGTTTCTTACAGATACAGTGATGGGCATGTAGAAAGTCCTGTGACTCTCCCATGAGCTCTTGGAAATGTTATTTTACTGAGGCTGTGGATTCTGTGTAGTCCATGTACAAATCAGCCGTATTTCTACATATTAGCATACGGTAGTCAAGGAACTTTTTACAACAGCGTAATTTTTAAGAACAATCCAAGTAGATATTTATGTATAAAGCTAACAAAATACATGTCCAAGGAATGGCTGAAAAAATACAGTGAATGCTCACATTTTGAAAAACCTATTGCAATAGAAGAGCACTACCGTGAATCCCCATAACCACCCTCTCTTTCCAGACTTACCCCCTTTGTCTCATCACTTCCTTTTTTTTAATTTAAAAAAGAGAAAATTCAGAAAAGAACAACAAACTCAAGACAATGTCAGTATAGGTTTTCACAACAGAATGAAAGAAATTTAACAATGGTTGTTATATTGCATATTTTTCTTTTCTTTTTCTTTTTTCAAAGAAATGAAAGAAAATTAAAGTGAATAGAAAAGCAGAAAAGGGCAGAACAATACCGAGTTCAAGGCATTCAAAGGGACAAAGAAATTCTCATCATAGAATCACTAGTTGATACATTACTCGTTGTCCTCTCAAAAAATATTTGCCCAATTTACAAAATCAAAGCATAAATAGTGACTAGACACTCAAACAATGACAGCGCAAATCCTTCTGTTCAATGTTTCAACAGAAATTCAGTAATATGGTCAACTATCTTACACACTATACATTTCATTATACTCTTTAGAACACTTTCCTTCCCTTTCACTTTCACAATGTCTATCATACTCTTTGGATCCCAGGATTAGGTGAGTTTTTGTTATTTTTTACACTAGAGAGATAATGTGATATTTACTCATGTGAGTCCTGTTTATTTCACTAATGAGGATATTTTCAAGTTGGCTCCAGTTACCTATGAAGGCCGCAAGATCATCATTTTTATGGCTGAGTAGTATTCCATGTATAAAAATACCACATTTTTTTCATCCACTCTGCAGTTGATGGGCATTTTGGTTGCTTCCAAGATTTAGCTATCACAAATTGTGCTGCTAGGAACATAGGTGCACATATATCTCTGTGACCTGACGTTTTCACCATACCAGCACTGAGGAAGGCACCGAGCGGAGGAGACCACTGCCTTCACCCCAGCTCGCGCTGCTGGGCATACTTGCCCACTGCTGCCCTCCCCCACCGCCATAGCCTAGAGGAAGGTGCCACGTGGATAAGTGTCCGAGCCCCGCCCCACCTCGCGCTGCTGAGCTGGTCCGCGCCCCTCTGGCTGCCTCACTGCCATCATCACTTTCTAAAACATTTCTGGAAGTCTTCTTTGATGAGTGTCTCTGAGATTGATCAACAATACGGTGAGCCCTGCCCAGCGCCATCTGGTGGAAAGGCAGCTCATAAACTCACGCCGTGTCCTCATCCAGTTTACGCACAGATCTGCCACCGTGCAAATCCTGGCTCTTTCATGGTCAAAATGACCATGGCAGGGAAATATTTTGAATGTGTTCAGCACATCCAGACAGCCAGGAACAGCACAACTATAGGCAGGAAAGAGAACTGCTTCAGAGAGCGGGGTGAGCGTATTGGGGGCGAGGGGGAATATTTCGTGGGGGTTAACAGCAGTGTGTCTTCACTGCAGTTTTGCTCACCCCTCCTGTGGCCAATTTTGATTCAAATCTTAATCGGGCTCATGGAGAAGGTGACAGAACAGTTAGACAAAATGCAAACAATGAATTTTGCCTCCGACCACTTACGACTTACAAATCAATGACCGTAGACCTAAATGTGAAGCCTAACACTGCAAAACTCCTAGAAAAAAAAATGAGAAAAATCTTCATGCCCCTCAGTTAGAGACTGCTTCTGTCTCACACCACGAGCACAACTCATACAAGAATGAATTAAGCTGCATTAAAATTAATTATTCTGCTGTTGGAAAGAGCCTCCAAGGGTTTTTAAAAAGCGACATAGTGGAGAAAAATACTTGATGAACACTTATGCTAACGGATATGTATCCTGAATCTCTAAAGAATTCTCAAAACTGAAAAGTCTTATGAAAATGTGCAAAATATTTGAACAGACACACGTCTCTGGAAGCGGTGTATGTGTGACAATAAGCATAGATCAGCTGTTCAGCATCATTAGAACTTAGGTAAACGCGAATGAAAACCCCAGTCTGATGCTGCTGTATGCTTGTTAGAATAGCTGCAGTTTTTGAAAGGGAAAGCAACGAATGCTACGGTAACAGCAGAGATGTGAAGCAATTAGAATCCTTGTTTGTCACTGTCTGGAGTCTAGAACGCTGCAGCCACTCTGACAGTAGGCCGGTCATGTCTTCTAAGGTTAAGGTACACTTACCACCACCCTGGCCACCTACCGTCTAGAGATTTACCCAGGAGAACTGAGAATCTATATTCACACAAGAGCTGCATGTGGAAATTTGTGGCAGCCTTATCCACAATCACCACAACTGGAACCAGTGCAGATGCCGTTCACCCAGTGGCTGTAGAAACCGAGGTACCCGCCACCTGATGGACAGGTACTCGAAAACAGAAACTGCTCCAGCAAGCTTGGAAGCACTGTGCTAAAGATGGCGCAGGTAGAAATTCAGTGAAACCATTCTCCTCAAAAAGCAATCCCAAAAATTCATTGAGCGACACAATGGGACTGGTTTAGAACTCTGGAAATTTGCTATAGGCGTAAAACAAACTGAAAAGCATCTGTTCAAGAAAAACTGCCGAACTCTACCAATACCAGTGGGTCTGGGGTGTTTTTAACTTGGCACGGTTCTCATGCCCTCTCCTGCCCAGCTCTGCTGTCCAGGGGCCTTGAAAGCCAGCAGCTTTGCAGCCAACAGAGCACTGACCTCTCAGAGCTCTGCTAGCCAGCGGCAGATGCAGAAAAACATCAAAACATCATGTTGTGCAGACAACTGTACATTTAATTCCGTCTGCCTATTTAAAACATTTTAAAAAGCCTTATGCCCGGGGAACAGTGTGTGCTCCATGTAACAGGCAGCTCCCTGGAAAACGTCTGTTCCTAGGGCGTAGGTGCTCTTTGACCTGACTGGGAACTCAGTTCTGCGAACAAAGCCTGACGTGCAGGTGTTACTGGAAGCAGCAGGAATCTGCCGGTAACCTCGCAGCTGCCTAAGGCTGGGATTCACTTGGCGCTAACAGGAGCAGGTCTGCAAATTGAAAAGAAGATGTGCAGAATGAGAAATAGCAGAGAACTGTGAGGAGCGGGGCCACACTCCTCTGCCCCTGGAAAATGGCGTAGAGAGCAGGGCTGCCGAAGGCAGACCCGGGGCAGCAGAAGCCCAGTGACTCTGACCCCGAGGTCCTGCACAGCAGAAAGGCAAGCTGAACGGAAGGCTCAGAGTCTTCACAGGTGGGCGATGTGAGTGGAGGATTCGAAATTGTTCCCATGGCAGTTAAGGAAATCAGATTGATCCTTAGCTGGACACTGAACTGGACTGACACGGGACAGAACCCCAGGAAGCCAGGCTTGAAGACAAAAACAAACGAGCAAAAGCAGGGTGGAAGATTTAATGGCTGCAGTTAGTCACCGAAGTTCCTGGACAAATAGGTAACACAAAGGAAAACAAAGTAATCACACTCAGCAGTAACAATGGCCTTAGAGGCAGGAGCTAACGGCAGCTGTTACAGTGTTCCGTAAGATGTCCAATTGTCAGCAGAAATTATGACACATGCAATAAAAACCAGAATATATAATTCATACACAGAAAAAGAACCAGCAGAGAATTTCCCCAAGGTACCCAGATGTTGACGTTGAGGAAAAAAGACTTTAAATCAGTTATTATAAGTATGTTTAAAGAATTTTTAAAAGTGTCTTGTTCTAGTCAGGGTTTACTCTGGAATGGATTTAATACAGGACACATAATTCATGGGATTATTTTGTAATATCCACCCAAAGAGGGAAATGCAGAAGAGCACAGATCTGTCCACATGCTAGGGACCCAATGAATCCAGCTCAGGGCCTGGACCCCACAGCAGTGTCCTGCATGAGTCCAGCTGGAGGCTGAGAGCTTATGACAGTGTTTCATGCAAGTCTGTATATACAACAATACAGAAAAATAACCTATTCCATGATCAAGTGAGATTTATCCAAGGAATGTGGAGCTGTTTTAACATCTTCAAATCAATATAAAATCCAAGGGACTCAACAAGGTCTAACTCCAGGCAGATCAGACTCAAATAGTTACACCTGACCACGTCAGTCACACCAATGAAATGCAGTGACTAGATATATGTCTATATGAGCAACAGAAAACTCCTTAAAAAGAACAAGGGTTTTTTGATAAGACTAACAGCTGACTTTGCCTTGACAATGGTGTGGGCCTAAAGAAATGGGATGATATCTGCAAACGGTTGAGCAAAAGACTGTGAACAAATATCTAGCAAAATCATCCTTGAAAATGAAGAAGACATAAAGGCATTCCCAGATACACGAGACTGAGAGAATGCATTAATATCTGCCAGACAAGAATAAAGGGGATTCATCAAGCTGAAGAGAAAGGACGTTGGATGGTAAGTCAGATCTACATGGAGAATACATGGAACTCTATGGTAAGTGTGGAAAACACTATAATATACTTCTGTTTGCAGTTATTTTTCTCCTAATTTAAAAGACAACTGCATAGCTAATAATTAGAAACATATGTTAATGGGCATATAGAGTATAAGGTATTAGTTATAGAGGAGCAAAGATTTAGTGTGTTATTGAAATTAAATTTGCATTAAACTGAGCTAGAATAAGGTAACAGTTGTGGTATCTGAGTGTGACAGTTAGTCTTCATTGAGAGCTATGTAAAGGATTGGTTAGGCTTGATAGCAGATTAGAAATTAGCGGAGCACACCTATAGGTGTGTCCGGTGGTCTTGGCTGTATGACCTTGGAGACTGTGTGGGGTCCCTGCCCCTTTTGCTCTGGTGCTGTCACCTGCTCAGTTTCCTGGCCACTGTGAGACGGGCACATTTGTTCACTATACCCTTCCATCACGATCTTCCTGCCTTGGACCCAGCTGACCACGGACTGAAGCCTCTGAAACTCTGATCACATAAACCTTTCCTCTTTGAAACTGTGTGTGTCGGGTATTTTGTCCCAGAACACGAAAGCTGACCAATATGCACACAACCATTAAGAAAATAACAATACAGAGTAAAATAAATGACACAGACATAAAATGGTATATATAAGAAAAGAAGAGCAAGAAAAGCATGAGACATCAAGAGAAAACAAAATGGCAGGGAAACTGTGCCTTATCAATAACTACATATCAATGAGTTAAAATGCAAAAATGGTAACAATGGGTAAAATTTATGATTCATCCAGCATACTGGGAGGCTGAGGCAAGAGGATTATAAGTTTGCACTCAGCCTAAACAACTTTATAACTTAGCAAGACTCTGTCTCTAAAAACCGAAAACTAAAAAAAAGATTGGTCATGGAACTCAGTAGGAAAGCCCTGGATTCAGTTCCTGGTGCTGACAAGAAACAAAAAGCAAAGCCAAGTAAAATAGGATCCAACTACATGTAGTCCCTAAAGGATAAGATACAATTTATATGCGAAGGCACAAGGAGGCTGAAGTATTAATAGTGAAAAGTGTGTATCATCCAAAAAGAAGGGAAAGTTGGATGGCTCTAGAGTGGTCCTGCTTATCTGTGGAAAATATATTTCAAAACACCCAATGGGCACCTGCAACTGTGGATAACAGAGCTCTCTCTACTACTATGTTTTCTCCAAACATATGTGTCTATAATAAAGTTTAATTTATACATTTGTCACAGCAAGAGATTAACAGTAATTTACTGTAGATCTTAGCAACCTCACCATATACTTCGTATTTCTTTATTGAGACTATTAATCTTTTCACTTAAAAAAAAAGCATTTCGTTTGGAATACTGAGTTGCCAGCATCTCTGATCTTGTGCTTTGGGGCTATTATTAAGTGTAATATGGTTAGTCGAATACAAGCACACAATAATTCCTTGACACGCATGATAACCCAGATGGCTAAGTGACTAAAAGCTACATGTACAGTGTGGATGGGCTGGACAAAAGGATGATTTGTGACTGAGGTATGATGGGGCAGGATGGCATATTTGATCACACTACTCAGAAAATCACACAGTTTAAAATTTATGATTTTTTTCTGGAGTTGTTCATTTAATATTTTAGACTGGAACAACAGAAAACTGAATTGCAGAAAGTAAAACAATGATAAGAGGAGACTAATGTAGTAATAGCAGAGAAGATAACTTTTTGTAGTACTATAGATTCAACCTATGGGCAGTGTACCATCAAGCTACATCCCTGGCCCTTTTTATTTTTTATTTTGAGATAGAAATCTTGTTAAATTGTGTAGGCTGGCCTTGGACATGCTCTCTTCCTTCCTCAGCCTTCTGAAGATCTGAGATCACAAACATGCACTACAAAAATAAACTTAAAGGTAAAAACGTTTCATAGAAACAGAGATAACACTGTATGATCAAAAGGACAACCTATCAAGAAGCTATAGCTATCAAAAACATATATGCACCTAACAACATAATTCCAAAATACCTAAGATCAAACTCAGAATTGAAGATGGAAATAGACGATTCATCAAAAACAGGTGGAGATGTCAATGCTTCACTTCATTAATGGACATGACAATTAGAACAACAGAAAGAGGACTTTAATAACACTATGAAGCAATAAGACCTGACAGGAATCTACAGAATATGCATACCATCACAAAAAATACACATTCTCCTCAAATGTGCAGGGTACGTGCTTTAGGATATACTGTATACTGAACCAGAAAAATAAGACTCAATAAATTTAAAAACACTGGGATTATAAAAATGTGTTTTCTGACCACAATGGAATGAAATTAAGTCAATGCCAGGAAGAAATTTGGAAAATATACACATGTGTGGAATTAACACACTCCTACATAATAGGAGTGTGAAAAATAAATCACAAGGGAAATTAGAAAGTGTATTTAGATAAATGAAAACAGAAACACAATATATCGAAACCTCAAGACATGAAGAATACCACACACAGAGGAAAATTTATAGCTGTAGATGCCTGCATTATAAAAAGAGAAATATTTCACCCAGCATGATGGTGCCCACCTGTAATCCCAGCACTCGGGAGGCTGAGGCAACAAGATTGTTGTAAGTTCAAGGCCAGCCTGGGTTACATAGTCAGTCAGTACTACACAGTACTGTTAGAGAGAGAGAGATCAAATTCATATACTTTACTGCAATAAACTAGAAAAAAGAAAAGCAAACCAAGCCCAATCAAGTAGAAGGAAGAAAATAGT
This sequence comes from Dolichotis patagonum, assembly GCA_004027295.1. Taxonomy (NCBI): domain Eukaryota; kingdom Metazoa; phylum Chordata; class Mammalia; order Rodentia; family Caviidae; genus Dolichotis; species Dolichotis patagonum. Next base: position 29,592 of record PVJX010010656.1, read on the forward strand.
GAACTTTAAGGTGTATATTAATGGGAAAAAAGGAAAAGTAACAGAAATTAATACTTCTTTGAAAAGATTAACAAACCTTTTCAGACTCAACTGACCAAAATAAAAAGAGAAAAGGTTAAAATCACTAAAATCAGAAACAGTGTTGAGAGGCTGTTTCCTGCTGGGATCAGGAGCAAGACAAGGACGTCTGCTCTGCTCTTCTCTGTCCAGCCTGTGCTTGCAGAGTGAGCCAGGAAATCCAGACAGAGAAAGAACCGGAAGCCTCCAGCTTGGACAGGAAGCAGCAGAGCTACCTCCGTCTGAAGATGCCGTGGCCCTTCACTTAGAGCCCAAAGGAGTGCACAGAAAAACAACTGCAACCCATAAACTCAACAAAGCCACCGGGCAGCATACAGAAGTCGGCTGTGTTTACACACACTAGCGATGGGTCACCTGAAATAAAAACTCAAGAACATGGTATCTTCTTGCAGGACAGTATCAGAAACACAAGTTACTTTGGAATACATTAAAAAAAAAAAAGAAGTACAAGACTTGTATACGGAATATGAGGAAATCTAGCCGATGGAAGCTGACAATGTGCTTAAACAGAGTGACAGTCCATGCTATGGATTGCAGCACTGCGTCCAGGAACGGGACAACCTTCCCAGATTACCCTGTAGATTCAGCACAATCCCTGTCACAATCTCAGTGTGATTTCCCCCCAGCAAACAGAAAAGCTGGTCCTAGAACTTACATGGAAATGAAAAAGACGCAGAATAGAACAAGAAATCTTGAAAGAGAAGAAAGTTGAAGGCTATTGTAGCAGTCAGCTAGGGCAGCCTGAACTAAATCAGCCTCGATTTATGGTATTTGGGGGTTTAAAACCACAGAAAGGATCCCAAGTCCAGCTTGTGGGGAGGCAGCTGAGAGGCGCCCACCACTGCCGTGAAACACCGTGCAGCCCAGGACACGGCGCTGACGCACGGCCTTCTAAGCACCAGGCTGTCCCTTGCCTTGCCCCCAAAGCAGTCCTCGGGGAAACCAACGAAACAGATGAGTACATGGCACTGTTTTCTGTAGAGGGTCAAGTGGGCATATAGCCTGGTTCCCAGAGACCACTCAGGAGGGCTCTGCTCGGCTTTGCTTTCCTCAGCAACCATCTCACACCACCTTTTATCGGTTGCATGATATTCCATTGTGTGGCTGTATTAGCTGGCCCAGGGACTCCTCTGTTGAAGCACTTATTTTGTTTGTTGGCTGTCACAAATACTGTCGCAGCAAACCTGCCCACACGCCCTTACCTGCACCTCTGTGTGACCGTTTCTGTGGTGTGGAGCCTTACAAGTGCGGTCACTTGGTTAAGCAACAAACGTATTTTTAAGTACATTAAATACTACCACGCTGCCCTTCAAGTTGACCTTGGAACAGTTTTCCATGCTTGTCATGGATTAAAAACTGGTGGTCAACTTAACACCAGCTGAGTTCAATCACCCCGCTGGCGTAGACTTTCTAGCTTCCATCGCTGATCTCTGGGCTTTCCCAGAGCAGATCCGGGAAAGAGGCTTGTGGGCCCTAGACCTGTAGCTGGACTCGTGGGAGGCACTGTCACGGGCTCTAGGTTTTCATCTGGACTCATGCAGGACATTGCTGTGGAATACAGGCCCTTGGCTGAATATTCTGGGTCTTTGGTGCTGTGGACCAATTTCCTGCACTTTCTGGTGTTTAACTCTGAGTGAGCATCATAAAGTAACCTAAATTCTGTGTCCTGATTGTAACTGTTCTCATAGCCCCTGACCATAACAATGTTCTTGCTGGAATGATCTCGGTTATGTGATTTACCAGCATCAGACAGAGTAACACCAAACAAACAAACAGACACCCCCCAAAACCCCCAAGCAACTAGAAATTGGCTTTCCCAGAGCATCAGATGGGGCTGGGGACTCGAGCATCCCGAGGACTGTCCAAGTGGGGTGACCTCGTGCCTCCAAAGCTCATCAGAAAGCAATCTCCCGCCCAGCCCTCGCTCACCCTCAGGGCCCAGAACAGCTCTCAGGTTCGGGCTGAAGTCGTCCCCTGTTCCGTCCACTCCGCTGTCTGTCCCTCCTGCTGCGGGGAGCACGTCCCTTGTCCATCCGCCTCTCCTCTTTCTTTGGGTTCCCACCTGTCTGTCTCCCCTGCTCTCTTGTCAGTGGTGTCTGCTGAGGTCCTGGGGGCAGCGGGTGAGTCAGGAGATGGGGCCGGTGGTAAGACTTGAGGCCTGGTGTCCTGCAGGGATGAGGGCAGGAAGGGGAGGAAGGGTTTTCGGGGTGATGGCCGTGTCTACGGCTGACCCATAGTGCTGGAGCTGCAGAGACTGCCTGGGGGTGGGGGTGAGCTTGTCACTCATGTGGTGTTTACCCCACTGCAGACCTGCTGGGACCCCAAGTCACCACCAGGACCTCCCTGCCTCACAGCCATCACCCACTCTCCATGGGAAGACTGGGGCTCCAGGACCCCTGCCTGACCCCGGAACAGGTCTGTGATGGGGCTCAGAGCCACCTCTCTGTCTACAAGTGCCCCCCCATTTTTGGCCTCCACTCCCTGCCTTTGGCTTGACAGGAGACACCAGCCAGGGCACAGGGTACAGCCTGGGCCTCCTGCAGGGTGGGGGGCTGAGCACAACTGCAGCCCAGGCCCAGGGTCCTTGAGCAAGGTCACACCCTGGCTCTCTGGCCCCCCAGGGCCAGCTAGGGCCAGGGGTGCAGCAAGAAGAGCTGGGCGGGTATGGACTGGCTCCTGGCTGGCACATCTGGCATGGGCTGCTGGGGGCCCAATTTAGCAGCCTCTCCTTCCTGCACAGAGCGCCTCATCACCTACTCTCCAGGAGCCCTGCATGCGACACCCAGGGGGACGCAGTGCCTGCTGTGGCCAGCTCTGCCCGGGGTTATTAGCTGAGCCTCTGCCCGGTGTTATTAGCTGAGCCGTGTCCGCGGGGGCTAGAAATTGGCTGAGCCTCCCGGTGGGAAGATCCAATTTTCACCTGAGCAGGAGGAGGAGCGGGAGTGGCAACATCTCGACAGCGGCCAGTGGCCAGCGTGCCCCATCCCGCCCTGTGGAGCCCTCTACACGCTGCGAGCGTGGGGCTGGGTTCTGGGCCGCAGGATCCCCACAGCAGCTCTGCACCTGCTCTGTGCCAGGTGCGGGCCTCAGACGGCAGGACGAGCTGAGAGCTCAAGTCGGAGCTGACTCCTGCAGGACTCCCAGTCAATCAACAAGCAAGTATGGCGGGCAGTCAAGACGTGGAATCAAGGGGATCAGGCCCGGGTCCCCGGGGCACCGAACCCTACCTCGCTCGAGTCCCGTCCACAGAGTGGCACTGTGCCTGTATCACCCGTGCACACCCACGCGGAAGTTTTAATCGTCCGCAGGCTCCTGGAGCCCTGCAGCACGGAAACAGTGAAACACCCTGCGCTTTAGGGAACAGATGCAACTGTATCCTTTAAAAGCATTTTTAGTCCTCTGCAGGTTAATCCGTGATGCAGGGCCACCGTCCACTCCAGGTGCCAAGTTGCAGACAGTGTGGACCAAAGCCCTCAGGTGGGATCGGAGGGGGGGCCGCCCTGGGAGGTGACACTGCCCAGAGCCCCTCAGAGCCACCGCTGCCCCAGTCAACGTTGGAGTCAAGGCCAGGGGTGGTGGGTGGACGCCGAGCTGGGGGCTCTGTGACACTGGGGTGCAGGGTCCTAGTGCAGTGTGGGCAGGGGCTGGAGGGCTGGTGCATCCTGTGGGGGGTGCACTGGGGGTCCCTGCCTCTGCATCTCTCTTTGCCTTTATCTGTCTCTCAATAGAGGGAAGGGAGGCGGGAAGGAGAGAGAGAAGCAAAGAAGGAAGGAAGACAGAATGACCTCTGAGGGCCTGCCCCTCCTGGCCTCAGTTTCCCCATCTGAAAGGGTCTTGCAGGACCCGCTGTTCCCCTTGAGCCGTTGTTTTCCATGAGTTTATTAGTTTGGCTTTGAGCTCAGGGAACACACGCTCCCAGCTTCTATTTTGAGAAACCTCTTTCTCTGGGGAATGCAATTTCCAAGTCTCTCTCTTCTATCATACTTTGTTTTTAATGATACAGTCTTTCAAAGTAGCCTTCTATTTTTACTTGTCCTTTGGCAGGATAATTTCTAACCCTGTTCTCACCACCCAAGTCAATTTCCTTTGTTAATTTCCAAGCCTGTCCCTCCCCCGGGGGCCTCACCTGTTGGTACTTAATTGATTCCTCCTATCACATAATTCTGTGGTTTCATCAATAAGCAATTTTAGACCTGTTGTGGATTTCTATTTTTTTATACCATTCGATATGCTCGGAGGCCGAGGCCTCAGATTAGACACGAGATGAGATTTCATTATCTCTCAGATGCCAATTTTCCCCAGACCCTTCCTGGGGGGCCAGAATACTTGTGGACTTTTTATACTCTCTCCTAATTAATTACTCTCCAGTTTTATTCCCTTCCATGACTTCAAGCTTGTGCCTTAGAAGTGTAAATTAACACACGCCTCCAGATGTTCTTTTGACGTTCAGCACAGAGAGAACGGCTTCTCCCCTCCCCCAGCCAGGGCCAGCAGCAGGGCGGGGGGGGGAGAGGGCTGTTGACAGTCAGTGGGACTTTTCAGAGCCCTGCACTACTGCTGTCCTCTCAGTTTGCTGCCACCTCGTTTTTGCTGCTGCTTCAGACTTGGTTTAAGAGGCTGTGGGGCTGGGCGTGGCTGTACATGTCTGTAGTCCCAGCATTCTGGGAGGCTGAGGCAGGAGGGTCATAAATTCTAACACAGCCTGGACAATTTAGCCACTTAGTGAGATCCTGTCTCAAAGTAAAACAATAAAAAGGCCTGGAGATGTTGGTTAGTCACGAAGACCCTGGTTCAATCAGCTCTGCCAAAAAGTATAAATAAATAAAAGATAAAAGAAGGCATGGAAGGCAGGAGTGGCCCACGCCCGGGGTCACACTGGGTTTGTCTGGATGTGGCTGAGACCCTGCAGCCCGGTCAGACACCTTCACCCCCAGGAGCAGCAAATGCTATGGCCCACACTCAGCTGCGGCGGTGGCCGCCTCCTTTTGGGAGGATTCGTTGCCTCTGAGTAGTGTCCACTGCACAGAGGCCCGGGCTGTGCCACCTGCGGCAGCCGTCTCTGCCTCAAGGTCACTTCCTGTCCAGGAGGCTGGAAGTGTGTTTGCCCCTGGTGGCTGCTCCCGGGGATTGGGTGGCCTGGGGAGGCTGCAGCCCTCTGGCCAGTGCCTCTGGGGTTCACTGTTCACCCCCAGAACCCTGCCCCGGCAGAGCAGACACAGGAGTTTTTCATGCTGCAAGGACCTCGGCTGGAGGGGCACCCCTACTTCTCCTGGGAGGTTGCTGTGAGGTCACCATGGCAGTTACTATCAGGGCCATGGCTCTCAGCCTGAGTATCCCTGGGCTGCCTGACTGCTGGCCTGGTGCCTCAAATGATCATTTCCCTCAGGGGGCTGGTCATGCTTCCCTTTTTTCCCTGGCTGCTAGGAAGCTCAAGAAACAGAACTCAGGTCTGACCCATTTGCTGCCTGCCTCTGCCTCCCTGCTCCCTCTCGGTGCCCCTCTGTGCCTCCTTCTGTCATGTGCTGCGAAGAGCCAGGACCTCGGTGGTGACAGGGAGGCTGGTGATTAGCAGTTAGGACCCAGCAAGTGTGTCACCATCGGCAGGGAAGAGCACGGCCGCCTGCCATGGTAACGAGGGTGGGAACTTTGGAGTGCAGGTCGGTCAAGGCCTCAGGGGCATCTCGGGAATGGCCAAGCTCCATCCAGCCAGGGCCCCGGGCATCCCCGGCAGGGCAAGGGAGCCCCGTGGCTGGAGCAAGGGGAGGAAGGTGCCGAGGAGCGGTCGGCAGCCCGGACCTGTGCAGAGGCTTCGCTGCTACCTACGTTTTCCAGGTGACCTGGTGCACACCCTTCCTGAAACCTTCCTAAAATAAATGAACGAATTAGCAAATCCACGTACAGATGGAGCTACAGCGACAGCTCTGCACAGTCCAGCCTTCCACCAGCAGCTGCTCCCCCGGGATTGTGCACACCGAGTGTGCACAGAAACCTGGACTGTGTTTGCATCCTGGGTCAGGGGCCCCAGTCCCAGTCCCGTGGTAGTCTGGGGGTTTCCTGAGCTAGCGCCGCGGGCGAGGACGCGCTGGCCCTGGGAGAGGCCCATGGTGTCGGCTGTCCTTACTGAGCACAAACGTTCGCCACATGGGGCTGGGTCAGCCTGTGGCTGACCGCGCTTCCTGCAAGGTCCGCTCCCTGGGAGGGTGGAGGGGACCGTTTCTGCGGACATCTGACAGGAGGTGTGCAATCTAACTAGAGCCCATAACCTCTTTAGGGCCCATGAAGTGCTTCCCCGGCTGATCATGGCTGTGATTGGAAAATGACCTCAGCTTGCAAGAATGATCCTGACTGTCCACGCTGCGGTGCCGCTGGGTCCCCGTGGTGGGCTTGGCTGAGGAGTCCACACCCAGCGGCACTCGAGGCAGACAGAGGCCAGGGCTGGTGGGTGTCGGCGGCTGTGCAGGGCCCCAGGCTTCAGCCTTTGTCCATCTGGTCTGGCTCAGGAGGGCACAGCAGGGACCGTCGAGCTGAGCAGGCTCAGGGTCCCCAGGAAAGGCGTTGTTGTAATAAAGGACCTCCTGCCATCTGGTGTGGGTGCCCAGAAGGGCCAGGCAGCCCAGCTAAGGGTGGGCTCCATCCCGGACCCTTGGCCAGGACCTCTGCGCCCCTGGCTTTAACTGTGTTCATCACGGCAGTCACGCAGGCTTCCTCCTCCTCTGGGCCTCAGCTTCCTATCAGAAAATCATGGGAAAGGGACGGAAGGTCCTCGCGGCCCGTTCACGCTGTCTCCTTCTCAAATTCCACAATGTGATGAGTAGTCTGGGAAGCGTTTGCACCACCCGCCCACCCCTCACCAACAACTGTGTGCTTGGAACAGAGCCAGGGGGCCCCGGAGCACGGGGCTTTGGCGGGGCTGCCCACCCCTGCGAGGACGTGCAGAGCGAGGGACTCCCAGGCGCTTGAGGTGGCCTTTGCTGTCCAGAGCGTGGCCCTCCCAGGGCTCCGGGCCAGTGTGCAAACCGAGGGGCCCCTCGTTCCCACTCTCTCCTTGCCGTGCTGGCGGCTAATTGACCACAGGACGGTATCTATGGCGCACACGCAGTACACAGACCGCAGCCATCTGGAACCAGCTTCCCGCGAGCCGTCCATCATGCCATGGCCCCCAGCCAAGTGCTGGGAAGAAGCCCCCGCTTTGGGGTGAAGGGAGGCTCCTCTCTTGCCAGAGCTTGCCCTTGTTTCACTGGCGTGGCTTCAGGGTCCCCAGCACAGCAGCCAGGAGGCTCTGCCTCCTCCACTGGGGTCACCGGGCTAAGGTTTGCAGCCACAGCTGCCTTGGCTTCCCCTCATCCTTGCCCTCTCAGAAGGCAGAGGCACTATCACTCCCGCTGGAGTGATGAGCGTTCCCCAGGGCCACACTGGAGTCCACCAGGCCCGGGCTGTATGAGAACCGCTCGGCCCTGGACTCGCTCCCTGGGAAGCGCACACTCCACACGCAGCAGCAGCTGCCCCGAATCAGAGCCTGGGGGAGGCTCCTGGCCCCCCGCTCCAGGGGCTAGGGCTCTGGGTCTTAGCGCTGCACCCATCCCACCTCTGCCTGCGTCCTCCCGTGCCTGTTCTGTGCCTGTGTCTCTCCGTGCGCCCTGTGTGGTCAGTTGCACCGGGTCCAGAGCCTGCCCTGCTTCCGAAGGCCTCGCCTTGAGCTCCCTCCCTTTGCAATGTCTGCAAAGACCCCGTTTCTGCTGCTCAGCCCCTACCATGGCACCCAGTTGTCTCCCTCCCCATGGGAGCCCTGGCCCTCGGTGCCCTCCGCAGCCCTGCTGGTTTCCAGCGTTTGCCAGTGGGGGTGATTGGCAGGGGTTTCCCTGCAGGGTGGTTGAGTGCTTAAGGGGCCCATACCATGGGGGCAGGGCAAGGTCGTGGTGAAGGGCCGGTAAAGGTCACAGGCTGCAGTTGTGACGTTGGGCAGAGGTGGGGAGTCGGGGCAGGGTGGGCACACGAGGGCCCTGTGGGGCAGTGAGGGGGAGGGCTGTGGGGACCCCAGCAGCCCGAGCCCCAGTCCAACCCTTCAGGTTGCCTCACTAGACAGGGCCTACCCTGTGCCCAGGCAGATGAACCGTGGCGTCTGAGAGGGTCCTGACTTCAGGAAGCACCCAGACGGGGTGATGGATCGGCATCTGCGGTTCTATGGTGGGCGCCATCTTGGCTGATTAGCGCCCCCAACAATGAGGACCTTTCTCATCATCTCATCATCTGCCACTGGGACCGTCTGGCAGAGACACAGGGGACTGGGGACCCGAGATGCTGCCAGGGCTCCATGGGTTGGGAGGTGGGGAGCAAGGGGCTGGAGCATAATAGGGGTGGCAGAGGAGTTGGTTCAAGAAACCGTGAACAAACGTGTCTGCCTCCTTATGTCACGGTCGCAGGGGCTGTGTAGGCTTTGTGCCTCCATCTGGTCCTCAGCCATGTCCAGGCCCTGTGCAGCCTCCCCAGACCACAGGACGCAGCCTGGATGCTGTGGGGGAAGCGTGAGGTTCAAAGCCCCCTTGTGTGGGAGGCCAGCTCCAGACAGCCCTCAGCCCACCCAAGCCCCACCCTGGGCCGGCAGGAGCAAGGTCCTACCATCCCCTCGCTGTGGTGGCTGCTAGGTGGCAGGAGAGGAGACATCTGTGTCCCGATGCTGGCTTCCAGAAGCGTCCAAGGTCTGCTGGGTGACCTGGGAAGAATCAGGGGCCACGGGCTATCCTGTTGTTTATTTGGGGCGCTCTTAACATTCAGCTATTTTTCAGTACCGGGGTGGAAGCCTGGGCCTTGGGCATGCGGGGCGACCCTCTCCGTGGAGCCCCTTCCCTCTTCCTCCTAAATGTTATTTTGGGATGGTGTCTCTGAAGTTGCCCAGGCTGGCCTCAGACTTGTGATCCCTCTGTGTCCGCCTCCTACGGAGGAGCTGGGGTTACACAGCATGCCACGTGCCCCTCAGACTAAACTTCTAGGATGAAAATTTTAAAACCTTTTTAAATTGAGACATAACATAAACAATCAAGCATGTAAATCTTAAGCACACAGCCTGCTGAATTTGATATCCACAGATAATCAGGAAACCTCCACCGACCTCTAGGGTGCTTCTAATACACCTACCCAAGAAGCTTCCCTGCCTCAGCCTCCAGTAAGAGTAATGAGGGTCCTGTCCAGCTTCACAGACTGCATCTTCATTTGCTTTGTGCTCCTCTCACAGAAAGCCTGAGGCTGGTCCTTTCTAAGGGACAGAGATTGATTTCTCACAGCTCCGGGGAGCTCACGGCTGAGGACCTGCAGCCAGGCCAGGGTCCCCTCGTTGCTCCTCCCCCACCCCATGGTGGAAGAGGGTAGGAGGCAGCACCTGGGACCCGAGGCAGGAACCCGCTGCCCCACTGCCAACCTGATCCTCCAACCTGTTGGCATAGCCTCAAGAGCTTTTCACCATCACGGTCCTGCCTCGGATTTGAGAGGTGGGGCGCAGGTGTCCGCAGCCCCTGGAGTCCTTATCCCTCACTCCTGCCAACGAGCCCCCCATGCCAAGGCCGCGCAATCCTGCAGTTATTTTCTGGAAGTGGCCCCTCCCCTTGGTGGTGGCCCTGTGCACGTGCGTGCACGTGCTGTGTGTGTGTGTGCGCGCGCACTTGTGTGTGTGTGTGTGTGCACTGTGCGTCCACACAGGGGCATTGGTGCACACTGGGAATTGGGTTTTGGAAGCCAGATTTGGACTCTGAGGGAAGAAACACTAACTGGATCTCAGTGGCTGCCAAGTCCCTCCAGGACCCTTGAGCCACACAATCGGGACATCTAGGGTTCTGGGGAGACCTGGCCACTGTGGGGTCAAGTGCTTGGTTTCTGCCCATGAGGCACTGAACGGGGGTTTTCCGAAGTGCCTGACACCCTGGATGAACGGCTGCTCCTGACAAGAGCCTGTGCCGGCCTCAGCTGGAGACGCTTAGCCAGAAACAGCCTTCAAAGGGGCCCAGTGCCCAGCCTGCAGCGCCCTCCGAGGCCCGGAGACCATTTCCCAGAGCCCCCTGCCCGAGCAGCTTGGCACAGACACAGCCTCCTGTGCCCAGGCAGAGGCCAGGCAGGCTCCAGGATGGCAGAGGCAGCTGGGTGAGCACCGCTGGACCCACCTCCTGTCCCCACCCTGTGCCACTGGGGTCTTCCAGAGCCCTGCACCCCAGGCACGTCCGAAAAACCCCAGGCAGGCACAGCTGGTCCTGGACAGAAGATCCAGGAAGAGTGGGTGAGCTCTGGCTCTCACAGACGCTCGGGGGATGCGTGGCCTGGGCGCATTTTAAGTATTTTTTTTTGGTACCGGAGATCGAACTCATGACCTTGCACTTGCCAGGCAGGTGCTTACACCGCTGAGCTACATCCCTGGTCTTCGCATTTTAAATATTAAGGAAGACTTGAAGACGGCCACAGCCGCGGGTGCTGGCTCTGAGAGGCTGAGGCAGAAGGATTTCCAGTTTGAGCCCAACCTGGGCAATTCAGGGAGAACTTACTTAAAATGTACAAAGGTCAAAAGTGGTTGGCAATGGAGCTCAGCGCAAAGGCCATGGGTTCAATCCCCAGAGCTGAAAAACCACGCGTATCGCAAATTGTACAACAGGACCAGAAATGGAACCCCGGTGTGCAGATAACACAGACGCCTGGCCACTTAGGTCGCTGCTGTCCTCCGCCCCTCTGCCGTGGGGTGGCCGTGGCCCAACTCCTTGTTCTCAGAATCCACCGGCTCCAGCTGCTCTCCCTGAGCCCATGGTGCCCTGCTGTGTCCCACGCACTTCGTGGTCATTGCTCCAGGCTGCTGTGGCGCCGATGTGGGTTCCCCACCCAGGAGGCGGGGGTGTCTGGTGTACCCAGCAAGAGAGGCCAAAACCACGAGGCTGCCAAGCTATGACTCCGGCAGAGCCCCTGTGCCTGGGCCTCCCCACTCTAGGCCGGGGTTTGAGAGACGGCCCGGACTGTCCCCGCTGTCCTTGCTACCTGCCAATGCATGTGGAGGCCTGGGAGCAGGAATGGAACCACAGGGCTCGGCCCTGAGTCATCGCTGGTGTGAGGCTGAGCCCCTGGTGGTCGGGGGTCTGGCTCGCGAGGAGCTCTGAGAACTACCTGAACCGCTGCGTGTGAGCAACTGGCTCCAGCCGTCCCTGGGTGTAGTGTCTCTCGCACCTGGGGTTCATTTGCAGTGGTTTACTTCTCCTCCCCACCTGCACCTGGGGGCCCTGCCCTCCCAGGCTCCGTGCTGTTTTCCTGAGTCCCTTGGGGTGGCTGCGTGGCCGTGGCCGAGGCCCTCCTGGTCCCCTCCTGAGTCATGAGAGGCCCTCTGGCAGCCGATGACAGACGGACATGGTTCACTGCCTTGACCGTTTGCTCTGGTTCTCACTGGTCCAGGAGGCGCAGATTTTTCTTCCTCCCTGTTTTGCACCCACGTGACTCTCATTGGAACAGGTCTGGCTTTCCCGCCAGCATTTGCGCAGATTTTTCTGAGAAAAGCTGTGCCTTGTACTTCTGGTCCTCCGATCACCGGGAAGTGCCGGGTCTCTGGGCAGCACTGCCGCACCTGTCTCCCTTCCCCAGTTGGCGGGCTCGGAGCCATCTCGGGGCTCTGGTTAGTGTAGCCCATTCCTGGGGCTTAGGCTGAGGGGCAGGGAGGTGGAGATGGGAAGAAGAAACCACAGCCCGGGTCCTGGCCTCCTCTCTGCCCCCAGTGCCACCAGCAAGGCAACCCGGGGGTGGGGGGCAGGGGGTGCCCGTCGCTGGGCACACATCACTGCTTGGCTGCAGACTTGCAGAATCTCCGCCGAGGAGGCCTGGGAAGTGGGAAGTGGGGATATCTGCTGCCTGTGCCCTTTGGGCTGGGCTCACAGGCTTGATGGCTCGATGCTCCAGGCAGGTGGGCTCCCGCCTGCACCCCTGCCCCGGTGCTTTCTTCACACCGCTGCCCGTGTGGAAGGACTCGCACGTCAGGGCCAAGGTGAGCCATGTTGGAGACAGCCGGGCCGGGCCGTAGGGGAGCAGCCGCAGGATGGCGTGGGGAGCAGGGCTGGGCCTTGCAAAGCCCACCCCTTCCCTAGGGGCATCAGGAAAACATGAGGACGTGTTGAAGCTTTCAGGGGAGCAGTGAGGCTGGGAAGACGTCGTGCATGAATCTTGGGGAGTCTCCTCCACATTCTCACCAAGACACTCAGCGCTGTTCCCAGGAACAAAGTTTAAGGAGTTTGTAGGCGAGAACTGGATGAAAATTTGACATTTGATAAGAAAGTAATTTTGGTGTGCTTTTTTTAATACTTTAAAACACTAAAGTAATAAACAACATCTATAAATGTCAAGCTTTTCTATTTTGATTATGTTGCTTTGATTTTTATCAACTTTTTTTTATTAAAAATCCACTGTAAATGAAATAGAGAAGGGGGATCAGCACATAAAGATAAATTTTACAATTTATTGAGATGTAAGTGACAGCATCTCATTTTTTTTTTTAGCACTGGGGATCATTATTATTTCTTGCCTCACTGTGGTTATTATGATTTTTTATCTCTGTCTCTGAGTCCAAGGAAAGCGGGGCACTGTGGGAACATGGATTAAATTGCAGGGCAGAGGCAGCTTTCAGCTCCATGGAGCAGGAAGGACATGGCACAGAGGACAGACTTGGGCCACCAGCCCTTTGGGCAGCTCCTGGGCCCCTGAACTCTCTGGGCTGAGTCTGAACTTCCTCTTTGGACCTTGGTATAAACTACCTTTCCACTGTGGATGGCCCCATGCCTGCTCATATTTTAGGGTTCTGTGTTTAATTGGGGTGTCCCATAGCAGGCCAGGTGCTATCCCAGAGGAGTCAGGGCTAATTCAGCCCCCAGGGATTTGCACTGAGGAAACATTCATTGGTGCTGGAAGGAGAGGTGGGGAGTGGATGAATGGCTGGATGGGTAGATGGAGAGATACAAGGAGGAAGGGAAGGATGGATGGAGAGATGGAGAGATAGAGAAAGGGATGGGTGGGTGGATGGAGAGATGGAGGGAAGATTGGATAAGTACATGGATGGATGGAGAGATGGAGGAAGGAAGGGATGGGTAAATGGATGGAGAGATAGAGGGAGAGATAGATGGGTGGAGAGGTGGAGAGATGGAGGGTGGAAGAGATGGGTGGATGAGTGGAGAGATGGAGTGAGGATGGGATGAAAGGAGGCAAAAAGGAAAGAAGAAAGAGGGAGAGAAAGAAAGAAAAGGGCCAGAGTCCCAACCCCATGCACAGGTGGGCGATTTTAGACCACAAACTTTCAGGACTTTAATATGGGCTTCATAACTTCACAAGACCTCCTGCTTCTGACTTTTCTCAGTTCTCCTGAGTCATGAACAAAGTAGGAGAAAAGTAGATCTCTTACACTGGCCTTTGTGTAGTCTTGAGAATCAGTCACCTATAAGATGGAGAGTTATAGTATTCATATAATCCTTTCTAACTTGGGAAATATATTCAGCCTTCATCTAATTCTTCCAACCTGGAAATGAGTATGAATCCCTATTTCACAGACCAGCAAACTGAGAGCCAGAGGGGACAAGGTTTGGTCAGGGTCAGATTACTGGTGGCAGACAGAACTTGATCTCCTCTCGTGAGCAAGCATTTTCTGGCCCATGGGGAGAGGAAGTTGCTGAAGACCCGGTGTAGTACACACACACCTAGTTCAGCTGTAACTTCTGTCACTCATAGAGAAGGAGGTGGCACCAGGGATGCCAGACAGTGTGACAAGTTCTTGGCATCCTGAACACCGACTGAACATAGCATACAGAAAAGGCAGTGAAAGTAGTTCCTTGTAAAAGGCAGAAATGAAGTGCTTTCATACTGCAGAGGACGAGTATGCCTGTGAAGGGCTCACAGCACCCTGAGAAAGGGGTGTGGAGGATTAACTAATGGTCATCTTGTAACACCCAGCTGGACTGAGTCAGCATGGTGCTGGGCTTGGAAGGCCCACCTGAGAATCGTTGCCAGCAGCATAATAAGAGAACTGAAGGGCATGATAGTGAGCTGTCAGTTCTCCTGGAGAAGCTCGTCATGCTGGCTTTCCTTATATGAACTCAGCTGTTCCCATTGTTGGAGGAGCTCAGGTCCTCACTCTCACTGAGGATGGCTGTGGTTCTCTTTGTGGGTGCTCCGGTCCTTACTTGGAGCATCACTCCCTGGATCCAGTGCAGATCCCTCAGCCTGCTGGAACAGATCCTCTACCCTGCTGGCACAGACCTTCTAGCTTCCACCACACACCTTTGGGTCTTCTCAAAGGTGAGATCCTTGACACAGACTAGCATTAAACATTGTTGTGGTCTCTAGGCTTCCAGCTGGACTTGTGGAGGACATTGCCATGGGCTCTAGGTCTTCAGCTGGGCCTGTGCAGGGCATTGCCATGGGATTCTTTGGGTCTCTGGTGCATTGGACAGATTGTTTGCATTCTTCTACATTTGACTTTTTGGGCAAATAGCACAAAATAATACTACAAATTATGTGTCATGTATTAAATGTGTTCCCTTGCAACCTGGAATACAACAAAGGGAAAGGGATCTTTGGTACCTAAAATTCCCAGGGCATCTCTCTTTTATGTACATAAGGCATTGGGAAAGTCTTCCTATCAAACACTCACTAGATATCATACCATGTATAAACTGACTATCAAAAAAGTCCTCAGCTTCCTGTTACAGGTTAATGAAGGGCTAGAAATTGTGTCTTCTGATTGGCTGTGCCCACATGCAAATGAAGGATTGACAAAAGCATCTTCTCATTGGTCCTATGGCCAGCACTAACTTCAAATGTAGGATTAAAAATAGCAAGTTTCTGATTGGCCCAATGTGGCACTGCTCTTATTTGTTCTGTTAATGATACGGTGGTGACAGTAGGCAGCACTGCACTGGGAGTGTCCCTCATACTTTTGCCCTGCCCTAGTCTTGCCAGAGACTGAGAAGCCAGGAGCATCAAGAGCTTGTGAATTTGTGTCCATAAGTCCAGAGTCTAGGTGTGTGAGGTGACATGGGTGTTCACTTGCCAGGTCCCTCAAATCCTTGGGCAGCTCCTGAGAGACCAGCTGCGTCCAGAAGGTTAGACAGGAACAAGCAGCCCTTGTCACTGGCATCAGGACCCATGACTGTCTTCTCCAGATGGGGCCTCATTTCCACAGAGAGTGTACCTCATGCTCACAGGGACAAGGAGGGCAGGGCATGTGTGAGAACCACTGTGTGCGGTGGTCTGGCTGTTCCATGTCATGCTCCTTCTTTGAGAGAAGAGCATCTTGTCAGCCTGTGGGCTTCCCATATGTTAGATGCCTTGGTGGCCTTGAACTCCAGGACATCTGTGACTTAAGCAACCAGCAAGTTGCTGTAGCACAGCCTTGATCTGAGCTGTACCCTCACCAGCAAAGCTTCCAGGTGCTTCTGGATACCTTGTACATATCAAGGGACATATGACTGGGTCCAGTGCACCCATCCCTTACTTTTCTACTGTGAATTTGCACTTTAGCATAATTGTAGCTGGCTGTGCATCTCAGTACCTTTCCCTGAGGAAAAGAAACAATCTATGTGCTTGCCCACTTGATATGAGGAATGGTAAGGAGTTTGCACATGTGCAAAAGTGGTAAAATGAGGATTTGTGCCCACCTTATGCTCCATCTAACTAAAGTGTACTCACCTTATGCTTCATTTTGCGTGTATTTACTGGAGCATCACAGAAGGTCTAATAGTCCCATAAAACTCCAGGATTTTAAAAAAAGTTTTATTTTGATTTTTCTGGTACAAGTAGCCCCACTTAGTACAATGGCACATGAAAAACCAGATTTACAAGTTTTGAAGGATGTCAAAACTGTATCATCAGATTATTAATTCACGGATGATGAAGATGATTCATTATGATAAAATACATGCTTTCAAAACAGAAGAGTGGTGTCAGTGGGTGATGATGACGACGACGATGTGACACTGGCCATGTAAGCCAAAGTTCCTGTGACAGTGAAATGGAACATAAATGGACTGTTACAAAAACAGGGAATGTAGACCTCCTTGACACAAATGACAAAGCAAAAAGCCATATTTGACTAGTTGAAATGTTGTGAAATGACCTCACAACCAAATGGAACAATTCAGTGTTAGACCTAGGCCTAAAAATACAGCGATAGTCTTGGCAGGGATGAAATTAATTGAAGAGAATGCCAGCACTGCCATTCAGTGTTGGAAATTGTAACATGAAATGCTGCAAGATGTGGTGAAATGTAAAAAAGCTGAAATTTACCTAAAATGTTCTGATGCATCAATAGTCATATTTGGAAATGTATTTATGACACCTCATTAACTGAGCTGAAAGCAATCACAGGTCTGCTGTGCTTAGCACGGGTTTCTCATGAAACCTACAGAAAGGTAGAAGACTTATGGGAAAGTGCTGGGTCAAAGTATGGCACAAAATTTATGCTCTTGTACTTGTGAAGACTTATTATGCTTTGGACATAGACATTTGTCCTGGAATCAGCCATCAGATCCTTATTCATTTAGTAATAAACCAAACAATGTTCTGAGCAGACTCGTTGCTCTCATCTCCCAAACTAATTGGAATGTGACATTTGACAGTTGGCTTACTGGTTTCCAATTGATGTTCCATTTGCTAATAGAGCATATGTTGACCAGCACAGAAACTGTACCCAGGAACAAAGTAGAAATGAAATGTTTCAGTTTCAAAACAGAGGATTGTATAGTACAATCTTTGGATTTTAGAAAGATATAACATTGGCCTTGTATATTGCAAAGAAAAGCAAACTGGTAATGCCGATGTTAACAGTGCACCATGATGGAAATATTGACAGGGAAACCTTGACAAAACATAACCCTGAGATGAAAACTTTCAACAGCAAAACTGAATGTGGATAAGTGTTGTTGATGAGTTATGCAGCAGCTATGAGGTCACCTGAAACACAAAGTATTGGTCGATGGCTGTGTTTTACTTGATCCTAAATGTGTGGCATAGTTTGATAGTTTAAAAAGAAAATAAGTACAAAATATCATGGAGAGATGTTCTTAGAGGATCAGGACTAGAGATCATAAGAGATCATTTATAGCAGAGGAAAAACAAAATGTTTCTGCCCAGGAAATTATATGAAAGAATTGTGGAGCACACTGGTGAGCTGCCAGGTGAACAGGCAGGTGCAGCATCACAGAGACCTACTCTGACAACAGGAGAACAAAAAAGGTTTCAACTGTGCCCTACAAGAAAGCACAGGATAACAGAACAGTGTGCTATCAGTGTGAGCGATGCTTGTGTGGAACCTGCAGCTGTCGTGTGAAGACTGCCTCTGTGTGATGGTTGAAACAGTGCTTGTTCTGTGGTAGACTTTTGTTTGCATTTACATTGTAGTCCGCATAGGTTTTTATTTTTGATGTTATATTTAGGTTTTGTAAGCAGTTACACAGTTGATGTGAAAAGGTTGATGTCAATTCTAAGCACTCATTCTGTATTTGATATTATATTTTATTAACATCTTATTTCCTCACTAAGTGCATGTCATGCAACATAGTAGGAAGCTCCTGACAAAAGAGGAAGAGAAGAGAGGTGACAAGACTGCTACACAGGGAAGGAAAGCTACGCACACGTGCCGTCAGTGTAAGGAGCCATGTACATGGGACATGTGGTTGTCATTCAGTGAAGACTGCCTTGGATGTGACGGTTGAAGCAAAACTTATTTTTGTGGTAGAGTTCTGTCGATATTTTTATTGAAGTTCATAAAGGAAATTATTTCTGATGTTCTCTTTTAGGTTTTGTAAGCAAGTGCACAGCTGATATGAAAATGTTGATGCCTCTTCTAAATGTGCAAGACATATTAAGAATTTAATACTTTATTTTATTGCTATTTTATATTCCTATTAACTACACACTGTTTAATAAGAACCTCCTGACAAAACAGTAAGACCACTGAGATGTCAAGTATGTCCTACAAAAATGCCAGGAAAGCAAAAGAAATGTGTTTTCGGTGCAAGCAAGGCATGTGAATAGAACATGCTGTTGTCACATGTGCAGACTGCCTTAGGTGTAATAATTGAGGTGAAGATTTTTTTTTGTAGTGTGCTATTGGCATATTCATTGTAGCTCATCTGGGAGCTTATTTTGGTAGTTCTTGTTTAGACTGTACACCAAAAACCGGTCAATGTCAAAAATTTTGATGCTGTTTTTTATAAACACTCAATAAATACCAAAAACTCAGTAGCTTATTGTGATTTTTCCTGTTAAGTACCCATTGATGGTGTACCTGCCACCACCACTGGAAGGCTTGCTTCCTGTGGGTAGCCAGCATGGGCAGGGAGACACAGCCAGATCCATCTCTGTGCATCCACCTCCACTATCAGAGTTGTTGCTTCCTGCAGGCAGCCAGTGCCCACCTGGAGAAACAGACAGATGCACCCCTGTGTGCCTGCCACCATCAGGGGAGTCCCAGCATAAACACTCAGGCTAAGGAAGAAACAGCCCTGTTACCATGCACCCCTGGCCATTGGGGAAGCCTCAGCATAGCTGTACCAGTCTGGAGAAGCCTGCCCCACATCCTGCTACATCCTTGGGATCCCTGGGGTGCCTGTCCCATTTCCCTACACTGCAGAGAGGCAGCCAATCTGAGAGGTGCTTGGGGCCCTGCAACTGGCTTGTTGAGAGGAGCCCAGGAGAATCTCAGGATGAAGGAGCAAAGGCAATTTCAGACCTCTAGCCCACACAGAACAAGTCTGGGAGATACAGACATGGAAGAAAATGGAAGTCACACACCTGAAATCTTGGAGAGGACACAGCTGAAATAAGAAACAACAGTATGAGACTGTAAACATAATCAGATCAGAGATAATGTCTCAGGTAAAAGAAGAAATCACAAACATAATGAAAAAATTGCTGAGGATATTTAAAGAAGACATATATTAAAAAGAGGTGTATAGGACAATGATGGACACCTTGAATGAACAATATAGGAAGGAATGAAAGTGCATGCAACAGATTCAAACATAACCAAACAGATTCAAAGATTCAGATCAAGGATTTTAAAAAGCTGGAAAAACTGCTTGAAAGAGACTGAAGATAGACTCTCAGACCTTGAAGGCAGGATCACAGCTAGTGACTGTGAAAGGAAACATCTCTTAAAAATAATAAGGAACCAGGAAATAACAATTCAATGACTGCAAGCTGATGCAAAGAAAAATAATTTAAGAATGATAGACATCAGTGAAGAAGCAGGGGTCAACACAAATGAAGTCAAAAGACTATTTATAGAAGTAATAGCAGAAAACTTCCCAAACATGGGAAAAGGATCTGGAACATGGATAAGTGAGGCATATAGGACTCCAACTAGCTACAACCAAAGTAAATGTACACCCAGCCATATAATCAAGATTCCATAAATTCAGTACAATAACAGAATATTAAAAGCTGTTAGAGAAAAGAAACAGATCACCTATAAAGGAAAACCCATCAGAATCACAGCAGTTTTGTCAGCACAAACTATCAAGTCAAGAAGAGTTTGGAGTGAAGTGTTTCAAATCCTGAAAGAAAACAACTTCCAACCCAGATTGATCTATGCTGCAAAACTAACTTTCAAACTCAATGGAGAAATAAGATACTTCCATGAAAAAGAACAACTGGAGGAACTCATGACCACCAAAACCACCCTAAGAGAGCATGGAAAGCTATTCTAGATATAGATAAAGATGACAGTTGGTTCCAGAACAACAGCAGAAGAGGATTGCCAAATAGAACAGAAAATTGAACAAAGAGGAAAAGTGGAGGGCCAACAGCAGGAGGATAGCATGGCAGAGATGAACTCATGAATCCTGGTTGTGAGCATTAATGTGGATGGCCTCAGTTCATCAATAAAAAGCAGCAGGAGAGAGGGAGAGAGAGAGAGAGAGAGAGAGAGAGAGAGAGGATCAAGAAACAAGATCCATCAATATACAGTATACAAGAAATGCATTTAACTCAATAAGAAATTCATAGACTAAAAGTGTTCCACATGACAGAACACTAGAAAAAAGCAAGGGTAACTTGCCCATCAACTGCAGAATGGATAAGAAAGATATGGTATTTTCACATAATGGAAAATTATTCAGCTATAAAGGAGGATAATCTCAAGGCTCTTGTAGGTAAATGGATACAACTGGAGATCATGCTCAGGGGTGAAATGGTTTGGACTCATATGGGTGAACACCAAGTTATCTCCCTAGCATAGAAAACTGAAGGAGTTAGTGGGATCCAAAAAGCAAAATAGATATTATGAATGTGATGGGGAGGAAACATCTAAAAAGGAAAGTGATAACTACTGTTAATTTCCAATTATCTTGTTTTGAATTCTTGTATCATTTTCATAATTTTTTTAGGTTTGGTTTTTTTTATTTTAAAGAGGGTAAAATTAAACACAACAAAACAGAACACAAGAAAGCAATGTAAGAGACATAAATTTCAAAGCAAGACAATCAGAGATCTTCACTATCTGTCATATTGTCTCTTGTTTTTGTCCAAATAGTTATCCATCTTCACATACAGAGAATTCACATCAAACAACAGCATAGAACTGACCTGAACAGGATGAGGAAGGCGTTTTAGGTCTTTAAGACCAGACAATAGGGAAGTCAAAAATAGCTGTCATAGTGTCTCTCATTCTTTTCAAGATAGTTGTCCATACCTTCATGTATGTTGAAATTAAACAAAGCAAAACAGGCTAAAATCACTCTGAACAAAAAATAATAGTATTGCTGAATTTCACATCATGACGCTACAGAGTCAGCACTGGGTACCTTAGTGTCTCTTTTTCTTCAAGGTAGTTTTCATTTCATCATGCATTATATAATCAGTTCTCAAACTGTTTATATATCCTATGTGCACATGAGTCTCTACATGTATATCTATCCTTTCTGTATTAGAGGGAAAACAAAACAAAGCAAGACAAAACAAAACAAATTCCTGTAAAAATGTGAAATAAGTCATATAAGACCATAGTACAAGGTGATCTACAATAGTTACTGTGTTGTCTCTTGTTATGTTCAATAGAATTGTTCTATCATCAGGCATAGTATAATTGAATATAGCAGTACATAACAATATTAATAAATCCAAAACATTGTAGACAGTGTAAAACTTCAAAAGCATGTAATAATCAAACCAGAGTGGGTATCCTAGTGAATCTTGTCATCTTCTGTTCAGTTGCCTATACTCTCACTTGACACTATCAGTCATAACAGACTTGAATAAAATCTGTCAATACAAAACAGCAATCTAACAAACCAGATTCAACTAAGATAAGTCATGATAAAACAGTGTAAGTTATACAGAGCTTCAGATTAAGTTAATAGGAAATTAAGGATGATTACCATACTATATCCTGCTATCTTGGGGATAGCTGTCTGCGCCCTCAAATCTAGTGCAAGTAGACAAACTGGAACAGAATATAATCCATCTAAACAGAGTGGTGTGAGTAATGTGGGTTTTAAATCCTGATACAGTATTAACAATATCCTCTGCCTTCTTTTTTTAGACTATTCCTCCCCTTTCACTCTCACAGGGTGCACTGCACATTTTGGGTCCCACCAACTCTCTCAGTTTTTAGATTGGGGGGAGCAACCTGCTATTTACCTAAGTGGTTCCAAACCTTCTCACTCCTGGACTTGATCTCAGGTTGTATTTTCTTACCTACAAAAGCCTCAAGGTTTTCCTTTGTTATAGCTGAGTAGTTCTCTACTGCACATAAGTATCCTGTCTTTCCAACCTATTTGCAGGTGCTGGTCTAATTGCCCCTATTTCTCTCTGGTTTCCTGTCACATAGAGCATTGTTTTCTCATATTTGATTTTCATCCATAAACCCTTTTTCAGGTTAATTATATTTCCTATACAGAGCATCTTGGTGGACCCTACCTCCTGATCTACTCTACCTGTTTCCTTCTTTTATTTTTAGTGTTTCAAGGCCATCTATGTTAGAGATTATAGCCAACCTTCTCTGCCTCATTTCTGCTATGCTATTTTTCTGCCAATGGGTGTCTACTTTTCTCCTTCATTCCACTGTCTGCCCTGTTCATTGAGGCCTCTTGCCACTGTTCTTGAAATCCTGGTATTTTTTTTTTCTCTCTCTATAATGTCCTTCAGTATTCTCTGTAGGGTTGGATTGGTGGTCACAAATTCTCCCAGTTCCTCTTTGTCATGGAAGCAACTTGCTTCTCCATTAATTTTGAGAGACAGTTTTGCAGGGTACATCAATCTGGGCTGGAGGTTATTTTCTTTCAGGGCTTAGAATACTTCGCTCTAAGGCCTTGCTGATTTGATGGTCTATGTTGAGAAGTCTGCCATGATTTTGATGGATTTTCCTTTATAGGTGATCTGTTTTTTTCTCTGATGGCTTTTAATATTCTGTTCTTATATTGAATTTCTGGGTTATTATATTATATGTCTGGGTGTGGCTCTGTTTTGGTTGTAGGTGGCTGGAGTTCTGTATGCCTCATACATCTGAATATCATTTCCTTTTGCTATGCTTGGGAAGTTTTCCTTAATTATTTCTGTGAATAGCCTTTGTAATTCCTTTGTTTTGAGTCCTGCTTCTTCCCTCATGTTTTTTATTCTTAAGTTACAGATCCTCTTGTCATCTTCTAGTCTTTGTATTGTTACTGCCTGTCTCCTTGTTGTTTTTAAGAGATCTTTCCTTTTATAATCACACACTGCAAACTTGTCTTCAAATTTTGATACTCTATCCTTAGTTTCTTTCAAGCAGTTTTGCCAGCTTTCAGTGGAGTTTGTAATTTCCTGGTAATCTCTTTGAATCTGCTTCATGTAATCTAAGTTTTCTTTATATTCTTCATTGAATGTTTCTCTTTTTTTGTGTTCCT
Organism: Dolichotis patagonum; assembly: GCA_004027295.1. Taxonomy (NCBI): domain Eukaryota; kingdom Metazoa; phylum Chordata; class Mammalia; order Rodentia; family Caviidae; genus Dolichotis; species Dolichotis patagonum. The sequence goes on from PVJX010010656.1 coordinate 52,544, forward strand.
CCATTCTTCCATCTGTATCTTTTTGAGAGGTGCTTAGCATTCTTTTATTAATCTACTTACATCTTGCTTTACTTGAATTAATATTTCAGTTTTTAGCTCATCTACGAGGTCCCGAAGATATTTGTTTATGTCCGCTGATGCTGTGTCCGATATTGCATGTTTGCTGCCCTCAATCTCTTTTGTATTTACCTCTCCTGGATCAATATTCTCTGGGTTGGGGGCTGGGGGCTTTTTCTTATTTGTTTCTCTTGTCATGTTTTGGGTTTCTTCCATACAGGTGTATAGTGGAGGTCCCAGCCCCTTTCCTTGTTGGTTATGGTTCTTCTGAAGCACCTTGACTAGGGATTTCTGCCCTCTCCAGTTTGCTCTTGGTCATTGAGGTACAAGCAGGGCGGCATATGCTGGTCCCTCCCCTCTGGGCCAGTCAATCTTCAGGGGCCTTTACCGCATGAGTGTGTGCTACGCATAGGGAATCAGTTTGGGACGACTTATCGGGTCCCAGCCATGGGCGTGACCCAGGCCAAGCAGGTCCCATCAATCTGCTCTGGGAAGGGAGCAGCCAACTGAAGTCACTGCCATTCCCAGTTCAGGCCCCTCCTGGCCAATTCCACCATGTTGTCCAGTTGGTCGCCCCTTTCCCGTGGGAGGATCTTATTGACAGCACTCACTGCGGGTTAATGCAGGTCCCTCGCAGGCTGCGTTCTCCTGTGGTTCACCGACCTCTGAATTCAGTGCGACCGCAGCTCTGGGGAGTTGCAGTGGCATGAGTTTGGGCAGCTCTCGCGAGAGTGCCATATCTGCTAATCTTAGCTTCTCTAATGGTAGCCCCGGGACTGCGTGTTTGACCAGCTCTTTTCCCTTTAGTTTCTTCCTGGGTTGAAAGGACCCATCTCCCTCTGTCTGGACCTCTCCAAGATGTTTTATTCTGGCATCTGAGCTGTCTCCCTCAGGGAGGCTCCAGATCCTGCTGATTATCAACCCACTGCCTTTCTTTCTTTCTTTCTTTCTTTCTTTCTTTCTTTCTTTCTTTCTTTCTTTCTTTCTTTCCCCTAGGTTTGGTTTTATTCTGTCTTTTTTTTTTTTAGATTTTACGGTGTCTGATGGTATGGGCAGCTATTTTGAAGATAAGGGATGTATTATGACAACCATTGTTGATAGGAAATCTCCTATCATCTTGTTTTGAAGTTCTATAATGCTCTCATTCTTTTGTTTTGATTGGTTTTATTGTTTTGTTTTGTTTGATTTTATTATGTGTGATATTTTGAAGAAAACTGACAGTAGCCATAGTTGATTTCCTGTTGTCTTGTGTTGAAGTCCTGTATCACTTGCATTGTTCTGTTCTGATTTGCTTTGTTCTGTTTTGTTTTATTCTCTTTAAAATAAAAAAGTACTCAGTACTTTTTAGTACAATTAACCTCATAAAATTAAAATTAATACTTCAGCTATAGAAATATTCTGAAGAATAAACATGGGTCTGAGAGACCCATGTTTATATCCCTTGATGACAAAATTAGCCCAGTGCCCCAAGGACTGGGGTTGGAATAGAAGGGCTGCTGCCATCATGTCACCACTCCTGGCACTGCCATGACAGGAGATGGCCCCAGAAACTGGGGACAACTGTCTGCTCTCCAAGAGCAGAGGCTGCGTGGCCCAGAGAGACAACCTGCATTTCTCCTTGGGTACCCAGAGTGCCCAGGCCCTGTGCTTGGAGCTCCAGCTGCAGCTAACACAGCACACTGTGAGCTCAAAGGCCCGGTCTCCTGCCTCCTCAGACTCAGCTGTGACTCTGTCAGAGGTGCCTTGGCCTCCAGCCTGGGGATCCTGTCACCATATCCTCCATGGCAGCCTCCTAATCAGAGACTCCTCTCTCTGTGCAGCTGCTCCAGTCCTGCTCCGTGGGACACCAGCATGGGGCAGGTGAAGGGCAGGAGCAAGCAGGCGTTTCTGCCCCCTGGGAAGTTGCTCCCGAAGGCTAGGAAAGGGACCATTCTATCCCACCTTGAGAAAAGTGCTGAGCTAGGCACCCCGGTGCATGCCTATAATCCTAGCACTCTGGGAGAGGCCGAGGCAGGAGAAGCCCAAGTTCAAGCCCAGCTGGCAGTTTAGCAACTTAGCATGAGTCTCTCTCAAAATAAACAATAAGAAGGGCTGGGCTGCAGCTCAGTGCAAAGGGTCCAGGTTCAACACCCAGTACCATAAAAAGAAGAAGAATGAGCTAAGCACATCTACAAGCCCAGTGCTGGTCTGGGAGAGAGGCTTCAGCCAAGAGGGCCGAGGGGATGTTGGGTAGTCATCAGAAATGGACACAAGGGGCAGAGTCAGCAAGACGATGCCCTGGGGCTGGACTGGGCAGTGCAGGAGCCTTGCTGGCTGCACCCGGATGTGGCTCAGGTCCTGCTCCACACGGGGGAAGGGTCTGGCAAGGGCAGGGCAGAGCTGACCCCTCCATCACTATGAGCCAGTGCCCAGCTTCATGGAGCACAGGGCCATAGGGACAATGGGTGTAGCCAGCGTGACAGGCAAAGTGTGGACAAAGAGGTGGCCGATGTGTTTATTTTCAGAGCCCCACTGGGGGAGCCAGGATAGGACCCCAGCCTCCATGAGTACCCCAAGCTGTGCTCTCTCCACTGAGCCAGGGCGGATGGGGAAAAGGTGGTGTCTTCCCAGCTGGGTGGTCAGTCAGGAGGCCTGGGGTAGGGGCCACCCACGAACTTCCCAGGAGTGCTGGGGAGCGGGGACTGCCCAGGAGTGGGAGCCCTGCCAGCTGTCCTCTACCACCCCTCTGGCTGGGTATCTTTCCCAGGATGCCTTCCAGGGGACACTGTGGGCCCATGGTGGCCCAGGGCAGGTGGCAGGGCCGAGACCTCTCCTGCCCAGCATCTATTTTTAAACCCGAGAAGTGCTCTTTTCTCCCGTCTCCAGGGGCAAACGTTCACTCTTTTGTGAGAAGCCTCAGAGGCCCAGCGACCCTTTGGCCTCCACATCCCCTTGGCCCCTTTGTCCCCTCAGGAGCCCCTTGACTGTTGTTATTTAAAAGCATCTTGATCCAGGCCAGAGAAAGGGGTAATTGGGGGCCAGGAGATGAAAGGCTCAGCCCCCCCACCGTGTGCTTGCCCTGGAGGTCAACAAAACCCTCCTTGTGGTCCTGCCAATTATAGCCACCAAGGGGGCCCCTGGGCCAGACAGGAGACGTGACTGCCCTCCTGGGGTGAGCTGGGCCACTGCTGCGGGCACACAGAGCTGGGGCTGAGGGTCAGGCTGAGAAGGTGCCCCGGGCTGAGGTCCAGGAGCCCTGGGAACAGAGTTCACCCCACTTTGCTTGGGGACAAGCTCACCATGGCCTGTGGGGGTTGAGGGAGTCGCACAGCGGATCTCGCCCCTCAGCGCAGCTGCCACGCTGGTGGCTCTGAGGCCCTGGGACCAACAGTGCCTCTCAATGGCAGCACAGTGAGCTGGCCACTGGACCCTTGAGACACATCCGTGGCCACCCGGCAGCTGGCCTGGGAACGGCAGGTGGCCCAAAGTATGCCTGCTGGTCCCCAATTACCTCTTTTTACCAGCTACATTCCTGCAGCC
>PVJX010010657.1:0-56149 GCA_004027295.1 Dolichotis patagonum
GAAACAACATAGTATCTGATCTGAACTGATCTGAACAGGATGAGGAAGTTGTTTTAGTTCTTCAAGACCAGACAATAGGGAAGCCAACAGTGGCTGTCATAGTGTCTCTCATTCTCTTCAAAATAGCTGTCCATACCTTCATGTATGTTGAACTTAAACAAAACAAAACAGGCTAAAATCACTCTGAACAAAGAATGATAGAATTGCTGGATTTCATATCATGATGCTACAGAATCAGCACTGGATACCTTAGTGTCTCTTTTTCTTCAAAGTAGTTGTTCATTTCATCATGCGTTATATAATCAGCTCTCATAAACTGTTTATAGGTTCTACACATGCATAAGCCTCTACATGTATTTCTATCTTTTCATACTATATCCTGCTATTTTCAAGATAGCTGTCTGTGCCCTCAAATCTGGTACAAGTAGATGAACTGTAACAGAATATAATCCATCTAAACAAAGCAGTGTGAGTAATGTGGGTTATAAATCCTGATACACTATTAACAATATCCTCTGCCTTCTTTTTTTTAGACTATTCTTCCCCTTTCACTCCCACAGGGTGCTTCACATTTTGGGTCCCACCAAACCCCTCAGGTTTTAGATTGGGGGGGAGGCAACCTGCTATTCACCTACGTGGTTCCATACCTTCTCACTCCTGGACTTGATCTTGAGTTGTATTCTTTTACCTACAAAAGCCTCAAGGTTTTCCTTCGTTATAGCTGAGTAGTTCTCTACTGCACAGAAGTATCCTTTCTTTCCAACCTATCTGCAGGTGCTGGTCGAGTTGCCCTTATTTCTCTCTGATTCCTGTTATATACAGCACTGTTTTCTCATATTTGATTTTTCGGTTCATTAACCCTTTTTAGGTTAATTATATTTCCTATATAGAACATCTCAGTGGACCTTACCTCCTGATCTACTCTGCCTGTTTTTTGTTTGTTTGTTTGTTTGTGTGTGTGTATCAAGGCCATCTATGTTAGAGATTGTAGCCAACCTTCTCTGGCTCAGTTCTGCTATACTATTTTTCTGCCATTGATTGTCTTCTTTTCTCCTTCATTCCACTGTCTGCCCCATTCATTGAAGCCTCTCTACCACTGTTCTTGAAATTCTGGTATTTTTTTTCCTCTCTCTCTCTCTAGAATGTCATTCAGTATTCTCTGTAGTGTTGGATTGGTGGTCACAAATTCCCCCAGTTCCTCTTTGTCATGGAAGCATCTTGTTTCTCCATTAATGTCTAGAGACAGTTTTGCAGGGTACATCAATCTGGGCTGGAGGTTATTTTCTTTTAGGGCTTGGAATACTTTGCTCCAAGCTCTTCTTGATTTGATGGTCTGTGTCGACAAGTCTGCCATGATTTTGATGGGTTTTCCTTTATAGGTGATCTGTTTCTTTTCTCTGACAGCTTTTAATATTCTGTTCTTATATTGAATTTCTGGGATCTTGATTATTATATGTCTGGGTGTAGCTCTGTTTGGGTTGTAGGTAGCTGGAGTTCTGTATGCTTCATACATCTGAATATCATTTCCTTTTCCTATGCTTGGGAAGTTTTCATTAATTATTTCTGTGAATAGCCTTTGTAATTACTTTGTTTTGACTCCTGCTTCTTCACTCACATTTTTTATTCTTAGGTTATAGATTCTCTTGTCATCTTGTAGTCTTGTATTGTTACTGCCTGTTTTCTTGTTATTTTTAAGAGATCTTTCCTTTCATGATCACACATTGCAAACCTGTTTCAAGTTTTGATAGTCTATCCTTAGTTTCTTTCAAGCAGTTTTGCCATCTTTCAGTAGAGTTTTTAATTTCCTTGTAATCTCTTTGAATCTGCTTCATGTATTCTAGGCTTTCTTTATATTCTTCATCAAACATTTCTCTCCTTTTTTTGTGTTCCTCCATTCTTCCATCTGTGTCTTCTTGAGAGGTTCTTAGCATTTCTTTTATTAATCTACTTATATCTTGCTTTACTTGAATTAATATTTTCGTTTTGAGCTCATCTACAAGGTCCCAAAGATATCTCTTTATGTCTGCTGATGCTGTGTTTGATGTTGCATGTTTGCTGCCCTCAATCTCCTTTGTATTTACCTCTCCTGGATCAATATTCTCAGGGTTGGAGGCTGGGGGCTTTTTCTTATTTCTTTCTCTTGTCATGTTTTTGGTTTCTTCCATACAAGTGTATAGTGGAAGTCCCAGCCCCTTTTCCTTATTGGTTAAAGTTCCTCTGAAGCATGCTGACTAGCGGTCTCTGCCCTATCCAGTTTGCTGTTGGTCACTGAGGTATGAGCAGTGGCAGAGTATGCTGGCCCCTTCCCTCTGGGCCAGTCAACCTTCAGGGGCCTTCACTGCGTTAATGTGTGCTGCACGCAAGGAATCGGACTTATTGGGTCCCAGTCAGGGGTGTGGCCCAGACCAAGCAGATCCCACCAATCTGCTCTGGGAGGGGAGCAACCAACTGAAATCACTGCCATTCCTAGTTCAGGCCCGTCCTGCTCGACTCCAACATGTCATCCAGTTGGTCGCCCCTTTTCCTTGGGAGGGTCTTATTCCCAGCACTCACCTTGGGTTAATGCAGGTCCCTTGTTGGCTGTGTTCTCTGTTGGGCTCCCCAACCTCTGACTTCAGCGTGGCTGCAGTGTGATTTCGCGGTGGCTCCTGGCAATTTTTGTGCAGGGTGGCTCAGGCCAGTCACAGCGGTGCAAATTTAGGCAGCTTGGTGAGAGTGCCATGACTGCTAATCTTAGCTTCTCTAATGGTAGCCCCGGGACTTCGTGTTTGACCAGCTCTTTTCCCTTCAGTTTCTTCCTGGGTCGACAGAATCCATCTCCCTCTGTCCGGACCTCTCCAGGATGTTTTATTCCGGCATCTGAGCTGTCTCTCTCAGGGAGGCTCCATATCCTGCTGCTTATCAGTCCAGCATCTTTAGCTCCTCCCCACAGTATCATTTATTAAAGAGGCTATCTTTCTTCAAGTGAACATGTTTGTCCCTTTTGCCAAAAATAAGGTAACTGAGTGTCTTTGTAGTTGTGTCTATATCTTCTAATCTCTTCCACTAATTCTCAGGGGAGGGGGGTTGTTGGTACCATGCCAATCTTATCACAGTAGCTTTGTAGTATAATTTCAAGCCAGGGGTTGTGATGTTTCCTGCTTTGCCTTTGTTGTCCAGAATTGATTTCAATATTCTAGGTATCTTATATTTCTAAATGAATTTTAAGAATGTTTTCTCTAGTTCTGTGAGGTATGTTAATGGTATTTTGATCAGGATTGCATTAAGTCTGTATAAGAATTTTAGAAGTATAGCCATTTTCACTATATTAGTTCTTCGTATCCATGAGCAAGGAATATCTTTCCATTTTCTGAAATTTTCTTCAGTTTCTTTTTTGAAAGTACTGTACTTTTCATTCTAAGATCTTTTACTTCTTTTGTTAGATTGATTCCTATTATTTCTTTTGTGGGGGAAGATACTATTGTAAAGGGTATGGCTTCCCTAATTTCTCACTCAGTTAGTTTGTTGTTTATGTATAGGAATGCTATTAATTTTTGAAGGTTGACTTTGTATCCAACTATACTATGAATTTAATTATGAAATCTTGAAGTGTTTTGGTGGAGTTTTTGAGGTCTTCTATGTGGAGTATCATGTCATCTGAGAATAATGATAATTCAACTTCTTCCTTTCCTATCTTTATTCCTTCATTTCTCTCTCTCTTGTCTAATTGTTCTGGCCACTGTTTCCAGAACTATATTGAATAGGAGTGGTGATAGTGGACATCCCTGTTCTGTTCCTGATTTTAGAATGAAAGCTTTCAGGTTTTGTTTATTTAGTATGATGTTGACTGTTGATTTGTCATAGATGGCTCTTATCAGCTTGAGGTAATGACCATCTATTCTGATTTTCTGTAGCGTTTTTGTCATGAATGAGTATTGAGCTTTGTAAAAAGCTTTTTCTGCATCTATTTAGGTGATCATGTGAGTATTGCCTTTGGCTCTGTTGATATGTTGTATTATATTTATCAATTTGCATATGTTGAAACATCCCTGCATTCCTGGGATGAATCCCACTTGGTCATGATGTATAATCTTCTTGATGATTTTGTTGCATTCTGTCTGCTACTATCTTTTTAAGAATTTTTGCATCTATGTTGATTAGGTAAGTTGTCCTGTAGTTCTCTTTTTTGGTTAGGTCTTTCTCTGGTATTGGTATCAGGGTAATACTTGCCTCCTGGAATGAGGAAGTATTGCTTACCTTTCAATTTCATTAAAGAGTTTGGGGAGTATTGACATTAAATATTCTCTAAATTTCTTGTAGAATTAAGCAGTGAATCCATCAGGACCTGGGCTTTTCTTTGTTGGTAATTTTTTCATTACATTTTTACCTCATTAATTGATATTAGATCATTCAGAATTTTTGTATCTCCTTGATTTAGCTTTGATAATTCATACATATCTCCTGTGTTTTCCATCCTATGAGAGTAAAGATTTTTGAAATAGTGTTTTGAAATAGCAAATAGTATTAATGATGTTTTGAATTTCCACAAGATCTGTAGTGATTTGACCCTTTTCATTACTCAATGCATGAATTTGAGTCTTTTTTTCCTTTTTTGATAAGAGTTGGATAAGGATTTATCAATTTTATCTATTCTTCCAAAGAACTAATTATTTGATTCACTAATACTTTGTATTATTTTCTTAGTCTCCACTGCATTAATTTCTGCTCTGATCTTTATCATTTCCTCCCTTGCATGTGCTTTGGGCTTGTCTTGCTCTTCTTTTTCTAGAAGCTTAGTTTCAGCATTGGGTTATTTGTGCTTGTTCATTATTCCTGATGTGAGGATTCACCACTATAAATTTCCCTCTTAGGACTACTTTCATCGTGTCCCATAAGTTCCAGTATGTTGTATCTGCATTCTAGTTTAATTGTAGATATTATTTAATTTCTTCCTTGATTTCATCTATGACCCATTGGTTGTTTAGGAAGGTGTTACTGAATTTTCATGTGTTTATGGAGTTTTTTGTGGTTTCTTTTGCCATTGATTTCCAATTTCATTGCACTATAATCAGATAATATGCATGGGATAATTTCAATTCCTTGGCATTTACTTAGAATGTTCAGTGGGCTAGTATATGTTGTAGTATAGATAATGTCCCACGTGCAGCTGAGAAGAATGTGTATTCTCTGATGATGTTGGGTGGCAGATCATGAAAACATTTACTAAGTCCATTTGTTCACAGGTTTGGTTCAGTTCTGATTTTTTTTTCTAATTTTTTGTTTAGTTGATCTAGCTCTTTGTGCCAGTGGGGTAGTTATGGTCTCCTGTTACAATTGTATATTACTTATTTGACTTTTCATGTCTATTAATAATTCTCTTATATAGTTGGGTGCTCTCATAATTGATCCCTAGATATTTATGATTGCTATCTCTTTCTCTTGAAGTTTTCCCCTAACAGATATACAGTGACCTTCTTTATCTCTTTTGATCTTTCTTGGCTTGAAGTTTATATTATCTGCAAATAGGATAGCTACCCCTAATTTTTTCTGAGTTCTATTGCATGGAAGATTGTTTTCCATCCTTTGACTTTCAAGCTATGATTTCTTTTTGATTTAGATGTGTTTTTTACATACAGCATATTTCTGAGTCTTGTTTCTTGATTCATTCTGCCAGTCTGTTTCTTTTGATTGTGAGTTGAGGCCATTCACATTGATGGCTATAACTGGTATGTATTGGCTTATCTTTGTCATGATAGTTTCCTGCTGTTGGTTCCAAACTTTTTCCCTTTGTTTCATTTCTTGTCCTGCCTGGTAGTTTCTTTCTTGGAGTTGTGGTCATTTTATCTCTGTCTAGAATGTCTTTCAGTATTTTTTGTAGGGTTGGTTTGGTGTTCATGAATTTCTTCAGTTGTTCTTTGTCATTGAAGCATCTTATTTCTCCATTAACCTTAAAAGATAGTTTTCAGGGTACATCAATCTGGGTTGGAAGTTGCTTTATTTCAGGACTTGAAATACTTCACTCCAAGCTCTTCTTGACTTGAGGGTTTGTGCTGGGAAGTCTTCTGTGATTCTGATGGACTTTACTTTATCGGCGATACATTTATTTTCTCTAGCTGCTATTGATACTCTGTTTTTGTGCTGAATTTCTGGAATCTTGAATATTATATGTCTTGGTGTAGTTTTATTTTGGGTCATGGCTGTTTGGAGTTCTATATGCTTCATTTATTTGTACATCAAATTCTTTATCCATGTTTGGGAAGTTTTCTGCCATTATTTCTGTGAAGTCTCTTTTACAGCATTTGTGCCATCTCTAGCTGGGGCCTGTGTGTGCCTGTGTGCCTGGCCCAGCTGTTCTGGGTCTTGAGTTAGACATTTTAAAATAATTGTGTGTAGATATTCTACTGGGATGTAACACTCAGTATGACAAGTATACATTGCTCTCCAAGTCACAATTATGTACCCCAAGGACGATGCCACACAGAACAGATACTCAGTTTACACTTGTTCAGTGAATAAGTTGGCAAAAAATATTTTTACCTTAAATTCATTCGGCTCTTTAGACTTCCTGACATCTTTAAAGTTTCAATCACTTTTTAGCATTTTCTGTGGTTAGTCTTCATTTCTTCTGTATTTGTACCAAAAATAGAGCTATAAATTGGTTATTAATTATTTAGAGTCATGTAATAGCCATTTGTCTATTGCTTAAAGGAACTTAAAATAATGATTTTATTTATTTGCTAAGTGACTCTGTATACTCATACATTTTCCATTGCCCTACCTGATGCTAAAAGCCATGAAGTATCTTATAATCATCTTCTTGGGTAACGTAGCATTCATGTAAAGTAGACAACAGAGACAGAGAAGGAAGGGATAATTACATCAGAAATATTCATGCAACCAAAGTCACTGCAAATGAATACATAATTCAATTCTGCCCTTCTGGGTGCCACTTACTGTCAAAATAATATGACAACAAACTCACAAAGTTGTTAGGAAAGATCCACTTGCTCTACTTTTAAATACTAAAAATCATATGAGTTTTTCTGGGAGTGCTACATTGACCAATTTGATACTAAAAAGCATGAACACCAAGCACTAAAAAGCTATTGAATTTTTATAACAGTCTTCAAGACCAGGTTTTTTGTTTGCTTGTTTGGTTGGTTGGTTTTTTGTGGTTTTTTGTTACCACGGATTGAACTTATGACCTCATGCTTGCCAGGCAGGTGCTTGTGCTGTTTAGTTATATCTCTGGCCCTAATACCAGTTTTTGAAATCAAATACAAGTTTTTCTTATTCATTTAATTTTAACTAAATATATTTTCATATTTTCTGGGTACTTAAAAATCAGATTTTTAAAAAGTAATAACTTCATTCATCAAAAAATATATTCTCCCACATATTTAATCTAATTCAACTCAGATATTTATTTATCAGACAGCAATATTTATCAAGTCAGATATTTGTCAGACCCAGGAAATGGGTCGCTAATTAAGAAAGTTATTTTATCTACTAATTCACATATTGCCTCAGACTCTAAACACAAAGTATTAACTGATATAATCCTAACCTTAACTCTCACTCTATCTATAACTAGGAAGATATCTTGTTTTATTTTTTTTTTATTTTTTTGTTTGTTTTTGTTTTTTTATCGGTACCAGGGATCAAACTCACGACTGCCTGCTTGAAGATATCTTGTTTTAATCTAAGAGATAAATGGTGTGAGTATTCTCCACTACATCTAGACAACACCATTTTTGGTTGATGGTTACTTGGTTGGTCGGTTTTGTGGCTTGGTGGGTATTACTATAAAAGAGTATTGTGGCTTAATTATTGGCCAAGAACCAACTGATTTAACTCCTTCATGGACAAGCTATAACCCTGTGTGTGTGTGACATCATGATTTTTAAAAGCATCTAAATAAATTTAGCTAAAATTCTAGCTATAATCAATGAAAACTATTTCTACCTGTTGGCAAAATGAACTCATTAGAAGATGAACAAGTCATTAAAGTTTCCCAGGTGTTTAACTTTGGTGATTCCAGTTGTTGTAGGCTGGATGCCCCCAGAAACCAGACCCTGAGACTGAGTTTAGTATGTCTTTTGGTTGTCAAAGAATTCCCTTGGGCTCAACACCAGCAGAATGATGGAAAAACAAATGGGTGTGGGCAGAAGCTGAGCTACGGTGGGTGTGAACCCAGTGACAGCTCAGCTGATTCCACGTGGAACTTTAGAGATGGAGTGTTGCTTCCCTTTGAGTCCAGGCAGCCATGCCTGTATACTATCATGTGGTGGAATACGACCTTCCCTGGGAAGGGCCATGACCTCGGGTGCGGCAGCTGTCTGAAGCAGGGGCTGTCCCTGAAACAAGATGACATCTAAAGGGTGAAGTCACCAGACCGCAAGATTTTGATAGGAGGATACTTGCTAGGCACACTACAGTGTCCACCCATAAGCCAAGTGTATTTCCTCTTGTCACTCACATATCACTGAAAAACTGAATGTGTTTCAAAGCCTAGCAAGTTTTTGCTCTAGTAAAATAAAAAATCAATTAAAACAAGCTACATGACCCAGGCTTGGTCAAGCATCTCCAGGTAGAAACATCCTGCTTTTCAGTTTTTCCAGACATTAAAAAAAAATCACTAGGGTACATAGGTATTTCAACAAATGACCTTTAATTAAAGAAAACAAGAAATGTAGAAATGTAGCCAGAAAAAAGCTCGTAATCAATTTTCAGAGTCATTGAATAATTCAACCTCCTAAGCCTTTTCCAGGAAAAATAATACGAGAACTTGGTCTTCAGTAAAATCTGAGTCACTTATGTGATACTAAAAAAATTAAGCTCACTATACTCTTATTTAGTAAGGCATAAAAGTTATTTGATTTGTAGGAAGAAATTTAACAGAGCAGTTTGAAACAATTCTATTAAATGACAACAAAAATCTCCAACAACCAGTATACCCTAGAATGTACTTGCCTTTGTTACTTTTTTTCATTGCTGAGACAAACTACCCAACTCTCAAAATTAAAAAGGGACAAGGTTATTTAGCTCACAGTTTGTGGAGGTTTCAGTCCATAATCAACTGACTCCAAGGCAGGGTGGTGCACGGCAGAGGGGTAACAGTTCATGGCAGAAAGCAGCAAAAGCAACAAGAGGCAAAGAGGAGGACAGACAGAGCAAGCCTCAGGCTACCTGCCCCATGGCAGTGTAGCACTCACACCCATAATCCCAGCATTGGCCTATGAATCAATCACAGACTCCAGAAGCCCATCCCTACGAGTGCATGAGTTTTTGTGGGGGACATCCAGACCCAAACTACAACAGTACTAAATATCTCTGCCAGTTCAGGTTTAAAAATAGAACTTTGCTGTAACCCAAACCATTATAAAATACAATATGAATTGGCATTCATCAATTGCATTATTCACCAAATATTTCTGAAAGCTACAAGGCTCGTAGTTACTTCCTTCATCCCTCACTTTCCCTAATTGTTGTCTCTCTTCTTCTCAGAACACTCAGTCCAAAATATTCTCAAAGGCTAGTTACTTAAAATAAACATAATTTTAGAAAACAATCAGAAGAAAGAATAACTAAAAGAAAACACCAAGTCCATCATTCTCAGTTACTGGATGACAAAGTGCTGGTGACAGTCCTTTCAAGAAGAGTTGCTGTACATTAGCAATCACTTGATCTAAGTAGCTATTTTATTTTTACAATGATTTTTTTAAATTTTATTTAAAGAGAAAAAAACACAGAATAAAGGGTAGCAACAACATAGAGTTCCAAGGAAAAGAACAACAACAAAAACTAAGAAATTATTACTTGACAAATTATATACTGACTTCTTGGAAATAGTTGTTAAAATTGCAAAGTTAAAACATGTAAAGTAGACATTCAAACAGTGAGACTGTTAACAGTTCTGTTGCACAATCTGACAAAAACAGCAGTATGGTCATCCATCTTACCCACTCAGATATACATGCAATTATATCAAAAGGATAAAATTAAACACAACAAAACAGAACAAATCGGATCAAAAGAAAGCAATGTAAGAGACATAAATTTCAAAGCTAGATAATCGGAAATATTCACTCTCTATCCTATTGCCTCTTGTTTTCTTACAAATAATTGTCCATAATGTCACATACAGGGAATTCACATGAAACAACATAGTATGGAATTGATCTGAGCAGGACAAGGAAGGCATTTTAGGTCTTCAAGACCAGACATTAGGGAAGCCAAGACTGGCTGTCATAGTGTCTCTCATTCTCTTCAAAACAACTGTCTATACCTTCATGTGTGTTAAACAAAACAACACAAGCTAAAATCACTTTGAACAAAGAATGATAATTTTGCTGGATTTCACATCATGACATTATAGAATCAGCACTGGGTACTGTTGTGTCTCTTTTTCTTCAAAATAGTTGTTCATTTCAACATGTGTTGTATAGTTGGTTCTCGTAAACTGTTTATAAGCTCTACACATGCATGAGCCTCTACATGTATATCTATCATTTCTGTATTAGAGGGAAAAACAAAACAAAGCAAGACAAAATAAAACAATTCCTAGAAAAGCATGAAGCAAAAAGTCATATAAAACCACAATACAAGGTGATCTACAATGGTTACCATGGTGTCTCAGCAGTATAAAACAACATTAATAAAAACGAAGCATTGGAGACATTATAAGACTTCAAAAGCAAGTAATAATCAAACCAGAGTGGGTATCTTAGTGAATCTTGTCATCTTCAGTGTAGTTACCTATACTCTTAGACTTGATGCTATCAATCATAACAGATTTAGATAAAATCAGTCAATACAAAGTAGCAATCTAGCAAATCAGATTCAAATAAGTTCAGTCATAATAGGACAGTATAAGTTATACAGGGCTTCAGACTAAGTTGATAGGAAATTAAGAATAATATGTCCTCTTATTTTTGGGATAGCGGATCATGTTCTTAAGTCTACTGTAAGTAGACAAACTGGAACAGCATGTAATCCATCCAAACAGAGTGATGAGAACAGTGTAGATTTTAAATCTTGTTACCCAATTAACAATATCCTCTGCCTTCCTTTTTTAGACAATTCCTCCCCTTTCACTCCCATAGGGTGCACTGCTTCTTTTGGGTCCCACTGACTCCCTATATAGAGCCTCTCAATGGACCCTATCTCCTGATCTACTCTACCTGTGTTTCTCTCTGTTAATATTTCAAGGCCATCTATACTAGAGATTACAGCCAATCTTCTCCGCCTTATTTCTGCTATTCTGTTTTTCTGCCATTGGTTGTCTATTTTTCTGTTCCATTCCACTGTCTACCCCGTTCACTGAGACCTCTCTGCCACTGTTTCTGAAATGCTTGTATTCTTGTTCTCTCTCTCTAAAATATCCTTCAGTATTTTTTGTAGGGTTGGACTGGTGGTCACAAATTCTCCCAGTTCCTCTTTGTCATGGAAGCATCTTGCTTCTCCATTAATTTCTAGAGACAGTTTTTCAGGATACATCAATCTGGGCTGGAGGTTTTTCTCCTTCAGGGCTTGAATTACTTCACTCCAAGCTCTTCTTGACCTGATAGTCTGTGTTGAGAAGTCTGCCATGATTTTGATGGGTTTTCCTTTATAGGTGATCTATTTCTTTTCTCTGATGGCTTTTAATATTCTGTTCTTATATTGAATTTCTGGGATCTTGATTATTATGTGTCTAGGTGTAGCTCTGTTTTGGTTGTAGGTGGCTGGAGTTCTGTATGCTTCATACATCTGCATATCTTTTCCTTTTTCTATGTTTGGGAATAATTTCTGTGAATAGCCTTTGCAATCCCTCTGTTTTGACTCCTGCTTCTTCATTCACATGCTTTATTCTTAAGTTACAGATCCTCTTGTCATCCTCCAGCCTTTGTATGATTACTGCCTGCTCCCTTGTTATTTTTAAGAGATCTTCCCTTTCATGATCACACATTGCAAGCCTGTGTTCAATTTTTGATGGTCTATCTTTGGTTTCTTTCAAGCAGTTTTGCCAACTTTCTATGGAGTCTTTAGTTTGCTGGTAATCTCTTTGAATCTGCTTCATGAATTCTAGGGGTTTTTTTATATTCTTCATGGAACATTTCTCTCCTTTTGTCTTCCTCCATTCTTCTGTCTGTGTCTTCTTGAGAGGTGCCCAGCTTTTCTTTTATTAATCTACTTATCTCTTGTTTAATTTGAATTAATATTTCAGTTTTGATCTCGTTTACGAGGTCCCAAAGATATCTCTTTATGTCCACTAATGCTGTGTTTAATGTTGCATGTTTGCTGCCCTCAGTCTATTTTATATTTACCTGTCCTGGATCAATATTCTCAGGGTTGGGGGTTGGGAGCTTTTTCTTCTTTCTCCCTCTTGTCATGTTTTTGGTTCCTTCCATACAAGTGTATAGGGTAATTCCCAGCCCCTTTTCTTGTTGGTTAAGTTTCTTCTGGAGCACATAGGCTAGGGGCTTCTGCCCTCTGCAGTCTGCTATCAGAGATTGAAGGTCAAGCAAGGGCAGTGTGCGCTGGCTCCTCCCCTCCAGGTCAGTCTACCTTTGTGGGCCTTCACCGTGTCAGTGTGCACCGCCCTCAGGGAATTAATTTGTAGTGACCCACTGGGTCTTGGCCAGGGGCACAGCCCAGTCCAAGCAGATCCCACCAATCCGCTCGCCGAGGGGAGCAACCAACTGAAGCCACTTCCTTATGGAGTTAGGGCTGTCCTGCCCAAATCCAACATGTCGTCCAGTCAGTTGTCCCTTTCCCATGGGAGGGTCTTAGTCCCATCACTCACTGCGTGTTAATGCCAGTCTCTGGGAACTTCTGGGCTCCCCAATCTCTGACCTCAGCACGGCTGCGATGAGTTCATGGTGCCTCTGGGTGGGTCGTGTGCAGGGCCGGGTCCGGGCAAGCCATACACAGGGCTGTTCAGCTCCATGTTTGGGGGTGCTCAAGCCAGTCACATCGGCACGGTTTGGTCAGTCGGGTGGGTCTCGGGCAGGAATTCAGGCGGCTCGGCAAGAGCACCATGCTCGTCGATCTTAGGTTCTCTAATGTTAGCCCCAGGACCTCATATTCGAGCATTTTTTTTTTCACTTTAGTTTCTTCCTTGGTTGTGAGAGTCCATCTTCCTCTGTTTGGGTCTCTCCAGGGTGTTCTATAATGGCATTTGAGCTGTCTCTCTCAGACAGGATCCCTATCCTGCTACCTACTGGTCCGCCATCTTTTCTACATTGTCCTATTTTTACAATGATTAATTTAACTTCTTGCAACATTAGATGGGGAAACTATTTTGTTTCAGTTCGGCATATACTTTCTGAACATTTTGGCTGTATTTTTAGAATCTCAATATAGTAGGGATTTGAGGTTGAAAATCTGGTAGGAGAGGACTTAGGGACTTTGTCTTGAAGCTGAATTTGCATAGAAAACATGCTGTAGACCTGGAATTTTCTGTAATTTAGGGGACACCCAGAACTAACGGGAACAGTAGGGAGATTGCTGATGGCCCACAACTATTGCTACTGTCACTTTCAAGGGCTACATTAGACATTGCTTGTCTTAACATAATTTTAAAATACAAAACACTCTGTTTCCTCATTAGATCAAATAAATCTTTCATCTCTAAAAACATGCAATTGCTTTCTTTAACAAATTCACATTTAGTGTATCAGCCATAGGAGAGAAAAAAATGCAAGTGCATAAGCACAAAAGCTGAAGGAGTGACAAGAGAGAAGATATTACACCTGTTTAAAAGAATCATTTTATATCAGGTGAAATGGTGCTGGAGATGGACCTTACAGTATGAACTTCAAATAGCATGAACAGAGTGCATTCTATGCCTGTTTATGGTATTATCTACACATGCAAAAAGCAAGAGAAAATTAGAAATAAGTTCAAAGAAGCAACACTGATAACCTAACAATGATGTAAATGTTTGGGGGGTTAATTAATTGATTTTGAGACTATGTAGGCAGCTTGAAGTGCCCACAAAGGTAATTCTGTAATCACCACAACACAAGTAGCATCTCCAGTGCTAGTTTGGGTCTCATTCATATCTGATGATGTTTTCCACCATCTTTTGTAAGTCAAGAGAATCTGAAAAAACACCAGATTTTTATGAAACAACTTCCTGGCCAATACCATACCAGGGTAAAACTAAACTGAGTCTGATTTTGTCCCTAGGCCAAGCACTGATGACAGCAGAAATTCTGAAGAACCACAAGAATGTACCCGTGAATAATGAGTAGTACCTACTGTGGTAATTCTTCAGCTAAGATGAGTGTCAACGAAGCCTCTACTTTCTCACTGACACTGGAGCAAAAAACTGGCTTTGCTTTCGTTGGGATTTTGTGTATCTTTTTGGGACTTCTTATTATCAGATGCTTCAAAATTCTGCTAGACCCATATAGTAGCATGCCTTCCTCTACATGGGAAGATGAAGTTGAAGAGTTTGACAAAGGGACATTTGAATATGCACTTGCCTGAGAGTTCCAGCTTTAGACTTGTTATGCTTGGGACAGTGAAAGACATGGGGGTTGTGTGAGTACCTTGTGTGCTAGAGAGGAACTCATTCATTCACTGAATTTAATAAACATCTGTGATTGACTCATCCACCATCTTGTGTAATGATGACCTACTGTTTGATTTCTCACTCCATTCTCCCTGCCTGGAGGTTTCTAACGAGTACAGCATAAACATGTTTCCAGCTATAGCAACCATCTTTATTCTTTCCTGATCTGAGTTGCTTCTGAGTTGTTTCTGATGCTAATGACTATCCTGAAAGCATCCTGCTTTCTTTCCCTAGTAAAGCTCAGGCACTCTCTCTGTAGTCCAGACTCCAGATGGCTCTGCCTTTATCAGACTGGGTTTTAAACATAAAGGACCTTTGGTCCAAAGATCAAACAGAACAGGAGTTTTTATGAGACCAGTGCTCTAATCCCTGAGCCATGGAGGCCAATATGAGTTCTTAAAGCATAGCCAGAGGTCCCAAAGCTTCACAGGACAAAAAACAAAAACCAACAAAACAAACAAAAAACCCACCCAGATCCATATAATCTAAAGATTCTCAGTGTTTTCAAAGCTCTGACCTTTTTAGTATTTCTAGCAGAATCTAAAATATTTGAATCCAAGAATTCTTGGGATCCAAACTAAACCTGCCTCTGACTAATACTCCCTTCACCATCCTTTATACAAATAGCATGGAGAGGGGGTTTTCTACCACAACACGGTGGAAGGAGGGATTTCCCAGAACACAAAATCCAGTGTCAGTCTGACACCATTAGTTAGCTATGCAGTCTTGGGTAAGTCAACTAATCTCCGCGAAATTCAGTGCCCTGAAAATGCTACAGAGATCCAAGAATAAAGATTTAAAATGTCTCGAGAATTTTTCAAATTAGGAGCTTAAATTCAAGAGATTTGAATTCTGAGTTTAGCCCCAGGCAAGAACTAGCTTTATGATCTAGAAAGTTACCTAACATCAGTGTATTTTCCACATCTGCAAAACAAGGCCAAGAAACCCATTCTGCCTATCTTGCAAGAATGTTGGGAAGACTCCGGCCCACAGGAGAGAGACCCTGGTGCCTCAAGACCTGTACCATGGGGTGACTTGGGGTGCTGGGAGAAAAAAGAGCTCCTCCCCTCTCTTGGGGGCAGCTGTGAGTGTGGCAGACTTTCAGCAACCCGCAGGAGAGAGACCCTGGTGCCTCGGAACCTGCACGATGTGGTGACTTAGGGTGCCGGGAGAACAAGGAATGCCTCCCCCTCTCTGGGGGGTGGCTGTGAGCCTGCCGGTGCACAGGCTGAGAATCAAACATCTCATGTCACCCTGTCCGCCGTCCTGTCCCTCCCCCCACTTTGCAAGTGAGAGCCAGTGAACTGGACATCTTGTAAAAAGATTGGCTATGTTATTTAGTATGAACTCTCCATATGCAAAGATATGGACAACCATTTGGAAGAAAACAAGAGACAATATGACAGATAGTGAAGATCTCTGGTTGTCTAGCTTTGAAATTTATGCTTTCTTATGTCCCGTTCTGTTTTGTTGTGTTTAGTTTTACCCACTTTAAAATAAAATTTAAAAAATTTTTTTAAAAAGAATGTTGGGAAGACTAATGAGATAGGAATGTGTCAGCACACTGAAAGCCCTAAAAGAACATTAATACACACTCAGCCGCCATTATTTAGTATCTTCTTCAAGATGTGGTATAAGAAGTTCTCCAACTCTAAGGAATAATGGCTTTGTGTAAGAAATTCAATCTCTTCAATCTTCATTCTCTTAATTTAAAAAACGGAAAGGTAGAATTATATCATCTCAAAAGTCTTTCCAGCTACACAGTTCTGACTCTCGGGGGTTACTGAGTAAGGGAATATAGCAAGGAATAACTAAATACACAAACGTTTATGGCTCGTGGGACTACAGAACAGCAAAACATGCCACAAAGAAGATGAATATTGACTGAAACCATTAAATTAGGTGCTTTCCATTTATATGACACCTCCAATGCTTTTGAATTTGGGGCTACTATTTCCATTTTATTTTTATCTCAGCTACACACATGAGGAACTGAGTCAAAAAGATTAAGTAACTCCCCAAGGTCACCAAGCTAGGGATGTTTGTGTTTAGATTGAACCTAGTGGTCTAGCATGTTCCATACTCCCTGATACTCTCCTCTACCCCTCATCATCTTACCAACATGGTCAGCACTCAGGAAGGTGTAATTCCAAAGCCAGCCAGCCCCGTGAGATTCCCTGATGCTATCTATCTCCTGGTAGATTTAGAACACAACCGGGTTAGCTGTGACTCCTCATAGAAAAACTTCCACCTCAAAGAGTCTCTCTCTGCCCCTGTTGCACAAGAGGGCAGGCCTGGAAGACCCTGTAGGCAGGCAGTAATTTGGCCTAGGAGACATGGCTGAGCTAAGCTCACCTGAACTTGCTCACAACTGCATATGTCAGAACTCTAGATCTCTATATGGTGGCCCAGGCTTTTAAAGTGCACTCTCTAAAATAAGTATTCTTGTACCAGGTGTATGTACCAGGCATATGTACCAGGTAAAACAGCCACCAAGATCAGCCATTTTGGTAACTACAGTACAGCAGAACCAGATCTTTATTTTTTTTAAGCAAGTCTCAAAAAGCCAAAAGATAAGAAATATTTATGTGTTGAGTCCTTGAAGCTGAATACACGTGCAGGGCCGTGGTGTAGCCCAGGTGTGAACTGAACTGAGAATGAGGAGACACCTCAGGTGGCAACATAGGCCACAGCTGAGGCCACCTGGAGACTTTCTGGATAATTTCCCTTATTAGCATCGTCTGTTGTTCTGAGGGGTCCTTGAACCCCTCCCAAGATCCTGCTCAGGTTTCCTTCATTGTCCACTCAACTCCTCGCTTGTTCTGATTAAATACGGGCTTCCCAAGGTCAGTCGGCTGGCTGGCTAGCAGAGTTACAAACTCTGCAGAGGATTTTAGTTGTCTCAGAGCCCTAAAGATCATGCCACTTGTCTCATTCCTCTGGGCCTTCGCCATGTACCCATTTGGGGGGTTGGGGATCTAGGCACAGACCCTGACATTTATGAAGCATGAGCACTTTCAGATGATGACTCCACTACTCTATTGTTCACAGAGAAAGTCTGTTAACCAAAAGTGTCTTCATTCGTGGCTTCACCCATGTCCCCAGATGGAATCCAAACAACCATAGCTTTTATTCACGGCCTATCATGGGCCTTAGATTTTGGGGGAGCAGAAACAGGGCCATCACCTGTATTTTCAGAGCGAGAAACATGTAATAACGATCCAAGTTCAAAAGGCTAACTATAGAATGGATACAAGATGAACATTTTATGAAATGCTAATTTTTCAGTGTTCAATCCCAATGTCATACTCTCATCAGCCACCACTGTCCCTTCCCAAGAGCCTCGTCAGGGAGAGCAGGAGGACAGACAGAGGTGCACTGCTCCTGTTGCACTGCCCACTTCTCTGAAAGTCCTAAATCAGGTTCACTCCTCAAGGTTAACTTTATGGATGGTTGTAATTTTGTCCATAGCCCCTGAACCATCTTCCATCTGCTCTACAAGTTCTGAATTCCCTTAATAAAGAGCAAAGACTTTCATTTCACCGTTAGAGAGAAAAGCCTTAGAATGAAAATGTCTGGTTGATGTAAGACAAAGACTAAAACTAACTTGCACTACGCTGTAGTCAGGCAGGAAGCAGGAAGCTGGTGTTGGTGGAGGAAAAGCAAGTAGGGTTTGGACAATGTCAGTTCATAGCTCCTGTCCTGGTTCAGGCACTGGAACTTATTTAGACTTCCAACTTCACTCTACTTGGCCACAGGCCCAACTGAAACAGCCAGCTTCACTTTAAACCTGAAAGGCGTCTAATGTCTGTGCCTAAAGGCTTTCTATGTGGAAATTAGAGCCCTTGGGTGAATAGGTAAATGCCTCATATTGGTGGCCTTTAAGAGGAAACTGAGTTACAGAGACATCATTGTAATTCTCTGTGTTTTGGGTATAACCTCTGATATCAGCATAAGTAACATGCCATGTACCTGCCTAGGAGGACCTAAGGGCTTCCACTTAGGTGTCTCCATGCCCTTTTCTATAATCCTATATGTGCTCATCAATAACTTTCTTCCCTGTTTTAATAGGCAGAATACCCATTCCAACTTCTAATAACTGATCTCAGAATGTCAGATGCAACTAAGTATAAGTCACAAACCAATTGTGCAGATTGCTAAAATAGCCAAAGCAAGGACTGTGTGTATGCTGGTGCTGTTCTAAATCCTAAAACAAATTAACTCACTTAATCCTTACAAAATTCCACAAGGTTATCCACAGCTACATCTGCAGATGAGAAAACTAAGATGACAAGGAGACTGGGTAACTTGCTTAAGTTCACACAGATAGGAAATGGTGGGGTCAGAATATAAATCAAGGATTCTAGCTCCAGAGTCAGCTTTTAACTACTGCACCACAACCAAGCTACCAGCGCAACTGGAAATCACTTGGGCACTTTCTTGTTAGACACGAGGAGGACACGTTCAATCATCCTGATTGAAATCCAGTGGCAGAACCTGCAGGAGAGATTGTTTGTGCTGTCTTAATAATCACTGACTCACAGACTGGAGCAAAAGCTTGTCAGGAAAATCAAAAACTAGATTTGATGAAAATGTTTTTCCAGTTGGAGACAAAAGGGTCATTTAGGAGCACCACCGGGAAATGGGCTTCAGTTTGATTCCTGCTGGAAACAGTTTTCTCACCAGGTAGAAATCTTTTCAGTAAATTATTGATTCTTCACTTAACTGCTCTCTTCCCAAGCAGAGTGAAGTCAAGGCCATATTTAATAAACAATTAGAGATAAAATAATTTCTGACACCATTTTCTAGTTATTTGATCCTGAGACTACCCTGGAACACTGTATTTTAGCTCATATCTGAACAACAGGCTGTCTCTAGAACTCCCTCTCAGTAAGACATGGACCTCAGCTCACCGAACCCCAAATCACTGAAGCAATATTTTCTAGACTGATTGCTGTTGAGCAATCGAATTCTCCTTATGAATTAAAGAAACTACTTTATATGCTGTCTGAAAGGACTAATGGTTTACTAGTCATTACTGGGTGATGTGTTACTTAAAGGTTTTTTAGAGCTAATGACTGGGCATGGTTTCTACCACTCTGCCAGGCCAATCACTGCGAAGTCATCTCTTTCAAGAAAAATTCTAACCAATCAGAAGAAGCTTGTGGTCCTGGGCTGAAAGGTAAGTGCCCCATATATGCTTGGGCAGTGCTGTAGGTCACACTTCCTCCGTCAGGCTGCTGGGTGGTAAGTTAAACATTTCTGGGGAATCAAAAACCACACTTAATACTGTGCTATAAAGTAGATTTTGAGGAGTGAAGGACATCAGGGGCTATAAGGAAACGTGAAGCGCTCTGTAAAACCTAAAAAGATAACAACTTCACTTATAATTTCACTAGGAAAGTTATTGGAAAGCTAGGTTGGGATTCATTTTACTTAAAGAAATAGCTTTAATAATAATATGATAGAGGCAAGTCTTTGTCTAGATTTATCTCACTTTTTCAGAACTCGCTTTGAAAACCCAAATTTTTAAGATATCCATAAAGAAGTACTATTGTAAAGAAAGTGTTTCATGGTGGGTTAATACTGCTAAATTGTAAAAAATGTTGGGTAGTCTATTCGACTTGCAATCAAATGTAAACCCCTTAATTATTGAGAATATTTTGTCAAAAAGAGTCTTAGAACATGATTATCTTATCTAAAAATAGCATAGACTTTATTAAGGGATATGACTTACCTCCTTATCCCAAACGCTCATGTATTTTTAAAGGTTCCTTTAGAGCATTTGTTTTATATATATATATATATATATAGAGAGAGAGAGAGAGAGAGAGAGAGAATGCAAATAAAACATTTCAAGGCTAGTAGAAGATCCAAGAATTTATCCGAGACATCATTTATTCCAAGAGACATCATTTTGATAGGTTGCATTTTTAATTCACATTCCAAAATGTAATTTTTCACTTGTTGCATAGTTTCTTTTAAAAAAAAATCCATCACTTGAAGATGTATAGATTTTTATAAACTAGCAAGAACGCATTTTAAAGGAAGTTTTCAGTTTTTATTTTATTATCATATAATGAATGTGCCCATCGATCATAAAAATACTTTGCAGTTTCAGCACTTGATACTGTCAGGAAGTTCTGTTTCAGGCTGAGAATATCCTCAGTCATTCCAACTGTAGTCAATTGCTAGAGTAGTATGTTCTCCGAAAGTTGTCCTGACTCCAACTTCACGGAAGCCAAGCAAAACCACCAACACAGTAACACATCAATGACTCCCTTGGAAATTCTGCTTGCTGAAGCAAAGCTCCAGTTATTTATTGTAGGATTTAATTGCTCAAGTGACTGAGGTCACTAGATATATAGTTTTCAGTGACGTTAACTTACAATTGTAAGAAAATAAAAGAAAAACTATTCTCTCATACTCTCACCTTACTTAAATGTATTTGTATTGTTTGGAACAAATTTGATTTTCTTTTTCAATGACAGCTTTGAAGACCATCCTGAAGACTGCATAGGAGACAATATATCAAGGATCTGTTTATCGAGTTCATTTAGGACAGATGCCAGGAGCTCCCTAATACAACGCATTAGTGTTTGTTTCCAGGCAGAAACATAGAGTTTTTTTTAACAAGCATAGGATTATTAAAGGGTAGATAGCTCAGTCCAAAGAATCTGCTTGGAAGATGTCGTTGAACAACTCTTCCAACATATTTCTGGATTCAGTGTCCAGCAATACTAGTCGCTTTCAAGTTAATGTCATAAACGAGGGCCCGGAGAGCCACGCGGCTACAAATGATGACAGTGACCCACCCCATTATGAAGAGACCTCTTTTGGGGACGAAACCCAGCACAGACTGAGAATCAGCTTTAGACCTGGGAACCAGGGATGCTATGACAATTTCCTGCAAAATGGAGACACCGCGAAAACAGACTCCAGTTTTCATGCCTACGATTCCCACACTAACACATACTACCTGCAAACCTTCGGCCACAATACCATGGACGCGGTGCCCAAGATTGAGTACTACCGCAACACCGGCAGCGTCAGCGGGCCCAAGGTCAGCAGACCCAGTCTGCTGGAGATTCACGAGCAGCTGGCCAAGGTAAGCGCGGAGGACACAGGCAAGTATGTGGCCTTCCTCGTCCCTTCCGGTCCCCTCTGTAATAATCTCTGCATGTGACATGGTCAGTTGTAGAGGTCTGTTCCTAGCTATCTTAGCGACACACCTGTCCATTAGCTCCCATGAGCAAAAACCCATGGACACAGGGCTTTGCAGAGGTTCACTGGCCTGGGCTAGAGGACTACAAATTACTCTGAAAGCTGCTCTTACCTCGTTTACAACCACAGTTACCCAATTCACACTTGGTTAAACGTGTCAGACTGGTTACTAAGCGGGGTCTGCCTCAGAATTCATAGCCCATAGCACTTGTTAAGAAGAGAAGGAAAAAGGAGTAGAAAAAATAACCTGCCCTGTCTGCAGTAGTTAGTATCATGGATACCAGCCTTTCGTGTGCCTGTGTATTTTTTTAAAAATACTTCTTTAGAGAAAGCAGAAATTTCTAAGGTTCAGCATTTATCCCTTCCCCTTCAAACCTTTGCCTGGGCTCTTGGACACAACTCCACATGGAACAATAAATTAAATTTAAGCAGCACGTAAGTGGCTCACTTTTGGTTTTTGGAGGAATGTAACCAGGATTGCCGAGCCTGCTGGAAGTGCGGGCCACGTGTCCTCTAACCTTGCAGGGTATTGTTTAGAAGCTTAGAATTCTGCTTCTAGAAGTTGCTCTAAGCTATGTTGATGGACTTTATCCTCTGACTCTTCTGTCACCCAGTTGGTAGTGAATATCATTCTTTATGGGACACAGTTTCATTAAGAAAACTAACTAGGTGCTGTGTATTCAGACAGCGTTGTTGACTTTTGCCTAAGTGTTGAGTGGAAGAAAAAAAGAATGATTGGAACAGTTCCTTTCACATCTGTTCATTTATTTAATAATTTTTTTAAAATGAAATGATCACTTCAGAGATTCTAGGAATTCTGCTCTCAGGAAAGATGCTAGTAAAGGAGAAAACCTCTGTTCGTCTCCTGCCCATCCTTCCTTTCATAGGAAACGTCTCTCCAAAAATTACTCCTGGGCTGCTCACATCTCCAAGACTTCCCAAGAGGGCCCCACTTGCCTCTTCATCCTCTCTCCCTGGAAAACTTTCCTTGTCCTTGGCTGTGCGGGCAACACACTGGTAAATAAACAGCTTCTTCGCAGACCACAGATTTAGATTTTATCCGGGATATTTTGTGTTTCATCGCAAGAATTTGGCAGTGAAGCTACTGTAGGCAAAATGACAGCCGGGTGAAGATTTGTGAGGAGGGAGGTAATTTAAAACACCTGAATCTCAGGTTGACACTTTCTTTTTCTAAGCATGGAAGAGAGGAAAGGAGAATGATCCAAGGGAGAAAAGGGGAAAGTGGGTTCACAGAAGAGAACACAAAGCATTTTCATGCTCCAGATAGAGCTGAAGAAGGAAAATGAACCAATCTTCACAAAAGAAAAAAAGACCTTAAATTCTACCCCTCCATGCCCTACCACATCACACATAGTTGTTAAAGTTGCCTCCATTAAAATTGGTATCAAAATTTAAATATTTTTATTCAGGCTTTTCTCCAGCTTACAACAAAAGAAAATCAAAAGGAATGAGGTAAATTCACATTGTTCTTAGGATTGACATTCCAGAGAAAAGAAAGTGGCTTATTTATAATTTCCAAAGCCATGGCTTGTACAGCTCTTTAAAGTAAAGACAGAAAAACTCTGGAGGACTATTTAGAAGGCGTCTGGAGGACCACACAGTACGAGTGTTACAGCTGTATCTGACAGATGCAGGTGGTGTTAGAGAGAATAGATCAGTTTTAAAGAGACAAAGCACTTCTGTTTTTCTCCCAGATGCAAAGGAAAGGAAAAGTAGATTTATTAAAATTAAGGGTCAGCTTAATGCCAGAATAATCATTTTGAACAAGAGTAGGGAGAAGTGTAACTCTTTTTTTTTAGGGGATTAACAGTGGCTGAAAGATTCTGTACTGTTATCTTCACAGTAGTTGCTCAGAGTACAAGATATAGGCATGAAAAATTGATCAAAGAACATAAGCACAAACCAGTCTCTCAATGAGCTAATAGAAATTAGTAGTAGTCAATTAGTAGTCAGTTATCTTAGCTGTCTTGTATAGATATTATGTGTATACAAGAAGGAGCTCTTTTTACGAACTTGACTTCACTTTTCCAGTGGGCTTCATCTTGATTAAGTCATGGGGAAGAATCCACGTAGTCACATCTGCAGTAAAATTCAAAACCAGCCATGGAGTTTACATCAGGCCAACAGGACACACAGTCACGGATTTTGTATGCAAACATATCAATGATGGTGCTCGCTTAAGTCATGTATAGGTGGCGAGCACCTGGCGGGGGCCAAGAGAAGCATTCTGACCCTGCGATGATGTTTCCAGAGCCCCACGGCAGCGGTTATTCTTAACAAGCAGCGTCACATATTCGGCCAGGAAACCCACTGGATTTTGTGCAAATGCTGCTTTAAATTTCGAAGTCAGAAAATGAATTATGTGACAATGTGTCTTATTAGGTAAAAACAAAAATGGGTTTTAAAGACGTTATTGTAAGGTTCTGCCTTAAGTGAAACCCTAGCAGTGTAATCTCCATGCTCTGAGATTGCAGTTGAAGAAATTCATTTCATTTTCTCTGTGGTAAAGAGTACCAAGCCTAGATGCTCGCTGACTGCAGTTTATAGATTTCTGAAAACTCTAGTTAAAAGCGCAGAAAAGAAAGGGTGGCTTCCATTATTTGTGCTGCAGTGTTGCACAGGCTGTGTAACTTGTGCTCACCTTACAAAATGCTCGTGAATAGTAGCTCATATGCATATGAAGCTACAATGGGTAGAATTCAAGAAAGGACCATGGTGATGTGGTATTTTTTACACTTTTTATTTAAAAAGCAAAATATATTGATAAAAATATTTAACGCGCAAAACATACATAATGAAAAGTCTCTTATCTAATATAAATTTTCAGCTATTCTCTCCAGGGTGATCATTATTGATAGTTGGTTATAAAGCCTCCCAGAAATACCCTAGGCTTATAGAAACTTATCCATGTACCTATAAATGGCCATGCTCCTATTTATGTATCTAGCTTTCTATGTCTTTTTTTGAACACATACAGAAATTGATTCCACACTGCTCTGTACTCTGCAGTTTTCACCAGGCAATATACTTTGGAGATGTTTCCGTGTCTAAATATGTGTGATGACTCCTTGACATCTGGCAAAGATTAATCTTGTATTTTTAACTTAGTAAAGAAAAACTGTCTTCAGTATCCAGGCTAATTTTGTGGCAACCTTTTTATACACAATCCCTCACTACAGGGCTAACCAAAATGAGGCCCCATTCGGGCCTCACTAACCACCACTGCCATTAGTGTTTTGGAAAATATAATTATAAAGGATTCAGGAAAATATATGACCTTCCTATCAAGGCCATGCATTCTGATATCATGAAATAAACTATGAAAATATAAAAAAAACTGTAAAAATTAGGATGAAAACATTCTTCTTAAAGAAGCCAAGTATATAAGAACTTATCCAAATCAAAAGCAAAGGAATGACTTCACATTGGAGGCATTTAGGCTGCTTCCAGCTAAAAATCATTTGTGGATAAAAGCATGGAGATAAACCATAGGGGAACAAGAATGAACCTTTTCACTGAGAACTTTCTGTATGTACCCTTGAAAATTTCTCACTTAGTCCTAACAACCCCTCAAATTAAGTATCATTTCTTTGATGTTGTTACTTTACAAATAGTGAGTTTTATCAAATGGTATGGCTCTTTTGGAGAGGAAAACAAAGAGAGGTCAGCAAATTTCCAAGGAAGCCAAGGTTGCATGGCTGATGTGAGAACCCCTGTGCGTGACCCCTGAGGCTGACCTTTTCATCGTGCCCCCTCCCCACTCTGCTCTTCATGCCTGAGGGAAAGCTGAGGCATGATGACCTCAGTCATCATGAACAGGGTCGCCAGAGTCACAGCACTTGGACTGGATTAATCTCCGGCCTCAGCCATGCTCAAAGCATTTATTAGGTGTTTGTTTACGAGAGCTGCTGTAGAGTTAACGAGATTGAACGTGTACTTCTTGCATTGTATAAGTCAAATAACATTGTTTTGGCTAAAAACAAAGGACAAGTAGTCAAGTTAACAAATACTGAACCACATAAATCAGTATTTTAAATGTTTAGACTCACAGAAATGTACGAATGTTTTATCTAGAAGATAATTTTTTTTTTCTAAAGTGCTTCAAAATTCAAATTTGAAACTTTGGGATTTGAGTGGGGGATATCCCAAATGGAAAACAATTACCAAGCTAACAGCAGCTAAATAAAATAGACATTAAAATTGAAGCAGTTAACGTCTTAGATGCTAATGGTGACCAGAAGCCCTCTCTAACGTATTTTCTTAGAGCGAAACTCTGCAATTCAGCATTTGTTCTGATAATTGTTAGAGTTTCTCAGTCCCCAAGAGCAATTCTTCTGGGGGACTTGGGCTGTTAATCTATTGGGGGGGAAAAAATGGTTCATGCCCCATTATAAATAATTCAATTGTAGACGCTGGGTACACAGGGAGTTCTCATAAAATATTATGGATCTTTCCGCTGTCTTCTTCATATCCTGGTTTATTGTACATAACTTTTGGTCTAAGCTACTGAAAATACAAGGTAATTCATGTACGACTAGCAGAGTCAAAGTGC
Organism: Dolichotis patagonum; assembly: GCA_004027295.1. Classification (NCBI taxonomy): domain Eukaryota; kingdom Metazoa; phylum Chordata; class Mammalia; order Rodentia; family Caviidae; genus Dolichotis; species Dolichotis patagonum. The sequence continues at coordinate 26,340 of PVJX010010657.1, forward strand.
GATGACTGTAAGTGGCAATTGGTGGTAAGTGACAGGTACAGTCTGTAGTTAGCAACAACACAAAGCTTCCTGATTCCTAGAATTGAAACACTCTCCTTCATCACAAAAGGACAGAAAAAATACAATAATAATGATATTGACCAATAAGCCAGGGACATATAATTGGCCTCATGTTTTTCATTCTGAAACGAACTTTAGGAATCATCTGACTTTTCCTGGGATCGGGTTTGCAATAATCCAGGGGCGGTGAGCTGAGGAGTGTAGGAGGGAGATGACGGCAGTGATCATTCTTGAAGCTGAGGGATGTGTCCATGAGATTTATTATATTATTTTTTCTCTTTTTATAATGTTTGAATATTTTGACAATAGAAGAACGCTTAAAACCGTGGGGAGGGGGTCATGAGGCCTGTTTATGGAACTATTGCTCAGTGATGGTCTGAGAAATCCTTCTACATGAAAGGCTTGCAATTGGAAGGGATGTACAAGTAGCAATTCCAGTTGAAATTTATCTTCCTCTGTTTCCATGATACCTAGAAAGGCATCTGTTATTTTAAGAGATCTAAAACTAATCACGTTATATATTCAATAAATCAATCTTTCGCCACCTAGAAGCACTCATCAGGAATTTGCCCCTTAAACTGCCATATGATTGAAGCTTCACTAAGTTATTAATGTTGGGAGAAGAAAACTCTTTTATTAAATAGTCTTTCTTCTTTTTTAAAAAAATGCACTTTATTTTGCTTTCTCTGAATCATTAACGTGTAGGTAAAACTCTTGGTAAATAAATAATCATTCCCTAAAGCTATACAATTTAAAATGCATTTCTGAAAGGTTATGGGTCATCATTTATGGTAATGGAGTGTGAAAAAACAAATTAAGTCAAAGTACGAAGGGAAAAATTGGGTTTAGGTAGCAATCATAAAATTTCTAATCTTTAAGACTTGGTCTCAAGAACACTGCCCAGCCAGGAGTCTGGGAAACACTGGGTCCTGCTCAAAGCCACCATGTCCCAGAAAGTACACAACCCACAGCCATGTTCTGTATAGTGAGAGAATGCCAAGTTTATTCGTGTTTTTCCTGGCTACACAGGAGGCATTTATTAAAGTGGGATCAAGGCCTGCTTGGGCATGTCCAAACAGGCAGAGGGCCAACTCTGAAAGAACCATTTTCCCTTAAGCTACTTTCAGATAAGATTTTCAGAAAAACCACTGAGTTTATTCCCATTGGCCGTTTCCAAGAAAGGTTAAGTGACTTGCTGAGAACACACCCTGAATTAACTGCACTGCAAAATTAGGTTCCAAGTCTCATTTTTCCTAAGGTGCAGGAGTTTTCAGCTTCTACATGAGAGGAAGCAACAGGAATGGTGTCTGGATTTCTGGATTTTTCCGTCAACAAGCAATGTGTATATTCCAGATTTTCCCCCTGCCATAGTATAAATACTTTTAAAACTCTGAAGTTCCTAACAGGTTGTACATATTTACCTAAGGAAGAGAATAGTGTCCAGTGACTCTATTTTTGAATAATTTAGCTAGCAATTGCTTACTGGCCTCAACTATGCTTCACAGATACTGTTTTCGTGTCATACTGTGAAGGACCATTAATCTATGACCAGGAAGCACATCTATCAGAAAGAAATGTTCACTTAAGAGAAAATTTAAATATCCTGTTTATCCTTTAGCCTAACTTGTAGATTTTTTTTCCTTTTTGTGGTATTCTCATTAATCCAGATCTGAGAGTAAAAGTCACCACTGAAGTTTATCAGACAGCAGAACAATTTCCTGGACCAAACCCTCAAGCTCTGGTTTAGACAAAAAACATGAGTTTTAGTCCCAAGACTGCCTTTAAAAAGGCTAGCGACTAAGGCTGTGTCTCATGGGGTACCCAGGTAATAATCCAGGCCAAGGACATTGCCTTCTGCCCGAATAAGTAAGTGCAGATCATCTGGCCATGGGAATCTTGGTTAACTAGAATATTGACAATTTTAAAAAAAGCTTTTTCTTAAATTAGGTCAAATAATTTACCCTCTAGCAAAATAATCTCTTCAATGTTCATGAACATTTTAATATATTCTGAGATTACCTGTTCTTACTGATTAATAATTTTTAGTTATAAAAGGTAAAGATTACATTTAACTCATTCAACTACCTAGTATGCTTGGAATTCAACAAAAGAAAAATAGAATTTTTATTTGACTTGGAGGTAGCATCAAATGTTTCACCCATCTGAAATTAACTACTATATAGACCACTACCGTCCAATATGGTAGACATCAACCACTTGTGGTTTCTGAGCCTGGAAGTGTGACCAGTCCAAGCTGAGATGTGCTGTCAGTAGAAAATATAGGCCAGATTTCAAAACTTAGCATGGGAAACATATATAAAATACCCCATTAACATTTATATCAACTATATGTTGTAGTGACAATTTTATATAGATGCTATTAAGTAAGACATGACACTAAAACACTCTGTGATTCAGTTTCCTTCCACAAGAAGACATAGCAATTCTGCTGGCAAATGTTTACATTGCAAATAATAGAAATATCATTTTCTATAAGAATTAAATTTTTTTTTAAATTTAAGGGTCTAAATCTAAACCCAAGCTATTTCACCAAATTTTTAAAATTAATTTTTAACTCTTTAAAAGTAGCTACTAGGGGCTGGAAGGGGATATAGAGTGTGTGCTGATCATAGATTCTAACACAGCACCAAAAATAAATTTTAAAAAATACTGACTAGGACATTTGGAATTACATGCATCACTTACATCTGTACCTGGTATAGATTACCAGGTTTTTCTGTACCAAGTAAGCCTCAATTTCTTTGGCCTTGTTTCCTGTATTTTAATTGGTATGAATATATGCTGTCAGCTTTCAGTTACCTGTGCAAATACGGCACGTGGATATTTAAAAGAAATTTCTTACATAGTTTTTTCTTTTTTTAGAATATATAGGTAAGCTTTTGTCAGGACAAAGATTTCTATATCCATACAGATATCATTAAACCAAGGACCCAAAATGAATAATTAACTTGTAATTAATTATAAATGAAGATACTCAAGCATGTAAATCAAAGTCTTCAAAGATTTTAAGTACTGGGACCTAATAACATTTTCCAACTAATTAATGAGAAAACCATTAAAAAGGGCACAAACAATAATAGATTTTTACATAGAAAGATAAGTCTAATTTTTCATGCATAGCATTTGATACTTTAAAATATACTTTATAGGACAAAAAAACTGAAAACAAAGTAGGAAAACAGACATGATGCAGAGATTGATTATGTGTGTTAATAATTTAAATATATAATCACAAGCATGAAATTATGACCTCATTATTTGAATAAAGTTTATTAAAATCAGAAGAAGTAGTCTGAAACAAATGAAAAATCAAGACCTTAAGTTTCTTTGTAAAACAAGGTGCAAAACAAAGTAATAATTACAAAGACATTTCTACATGTAAACCAGAATCTTCAAAGATTTTTCATGTTAGGACCTAATAAAATTATTCTCCAATCGAGAGATATTTTCATCGTATGACAGATACTGAAATACCAGGTGGCAAATGAACCCTCATTTCCTGAAATAGGGGTAACAAACGATAGATATGGCTTCAAAAAATGTAAAGAACATAGCCAATTAACACCGCCTTCTTCAAAGAAAGAAAAAAGAGCAGTCTTCTTGGGAAAATGTAAGCACCACTAGAAGACACAGCTTACAACACCAGTTAGCGAAATACTTGGTGTTTTCAGTACCGAGTCACTTCGGTGAGGACAATGACGCAGGAATCAGCAAAACATTCTACTGAGAGGCCAGGTGGCTGTCACAACTCTGGGATCTGCGTGAGGTCCCTGTCGCCCAACTGCTCTCCTGCCACCAAAGAACACGAGCTCTGTTGAGTGCTCCATGCTCTGTGTGGAAAGAAGCGGGTAGTTGTCTGTAGCCTCCGCCTACCTGCGTATGAATCGCCCTTTCAAACGCATCGCCCCCCAGAGCTGGACCCCGGGCTTCATCTGCAAAGTAGCGGTTCCTAGACTCCCACTGTTGTAGGCCTTTCTATTTTGCACCAAGGGACCACATAAGTTATCTCGCTCGTGGGAGCCCCATTTGGAGTGAGGAACTGTTCTCACCATTCCTTTATCTTTGGTCGACGCTTTCCAGACTGCAGTTTGATGAGCAAACTTACCGTGTTTCCAAACAGGGAATACTTTTTCAGTCTGCCTCCAAATTCTACACTCCAATAGCCAGCCAATCCAGAGTGAGCTATCCAAAGATGAACTTTCCTTAAAATTCGCCAGGAACTCATTCATTTTTGAGGCTCTAAAACATAGGTGCAGAATTCACAGGGTGTTCCATCCTGTGGTCTGGGTCCTGTAACAAAGAATGAGCAAACCTGAGGTGTCGGTGTCCACGGGGCCAGTACCCTGGTCAGGCAGGTTTAATGGTGAAGGAGGGTGGCAGCGTCACGGGAGAGATTCCTGTCTCGGCTTCCTGACCAGGGCGGCTCACAGAAGGAATAGTGGGCAGCAGGCAGGCACAGGGCTTGGCCTCTTGTATAGTTTTTAAAATGGCACATAGGAAATGTTCATTACACACAGTACCATTTTACAGAAGGAAAAATTCTTGTGCAAGCCTTCTTAGCTAGTGATATCACAACGTATCATCCTAGAGCACGTGAGGAAGACAAAGCTGTTCTATAACAACAGAACATCTGAGAGACTTCCCCAGTGCTCGTAAACTCTTACTGGAAAAGAGTGCTTTTGGGGAGCACAGCGAGACACAGTTGACTCAAAAATCTGAGTAGGTGCCAGACACACTAATGTCAGTACGTATATCCAAAACGATCCAAAGCCCAACCTAGAAAAGAATTTAGAGATCAAGAACTACTCTTAACTTGAAAGAAGCAGAAATATTTTCTCTCCCATTGAACTCAGAGACTAGCACCCAAAGATGGAATGACATTCATTATTCAAAAAGTCACAACGTGTCTTTTTCAAAATTAAGTAACAGAAAAATAATAGAAGAACTCTGTCACCCTCGCTGGGCTGATTGGCACAAACTTGTGATTCCGGCTACTTGGGAGGCTGAGGCAGAGGATGGCAAGTTGGCCAAGCCTGTCTTGCAAAAGCAAAAAAGTAAAATGTGCTGGGGATGTGAAGACCGTGGGTTCACTCGGTGCCACACATGAAAAAGGGAGTTTTGATCTGTATTTTTCTTCTCCGCTGATCTTCTGGTAATCAGTCAGGAAACTTTCTACCTTCACCCACGCCCTCTCAGTCTGTCAGACTTCCAGGAATAACACCCTTGAGGTCATCCAGTGCCTTTAAACTTTCGTAGAGTACTTTAAACTGCTTTTTTTTTTGTAAACAATTTTGTGTTTTTCATGGACGAGACATTTTGAGGTTCGAAGACTAGATTTATCATGATTATTTGGGGTAAGGAAAATTTTATTTTAAAGCATTTCAACATTCAGCCTTCACAGTGAGGGACGTTATCTTTCGGACCCTTCTACCACGCTGTCTGAAAAGCAAGTCTGCTCGTGTCACATGGTCCTTCCTTGTCCCTTTTGTCTTTCTGTGGGTTAAACTTGTTTTCTGTAGGTTAAACGTAACTAAATCTAAGCACTCTGACCACAGGGAACAGCCTCACTGTTGGAAGACCTTCCCACCACCCCTACAACCCTAGGCAGGCCTGAGAAGCAGTCCCAGAAGAAACCCATTAGGCCCCTGGGAGTTGGGGTGACACCCAGTAAAACATTACTTTACTAAAATAATTCAAACATGCTTTGGTTTTGTCTAAAATTTTACGTCAATTGTTTTGATTGGCCTTTGGACTTTTGGATCCATCTGTTTGTTGACCGACTTCCCGATGTCTTTGTTGTCTGGAAATGCAGAATGTGACCGTGGCCCCAGGTTCAGCAGACCGAGTCGCCAATGGTGATGGGATGCCCGGAGAGGAGCCAGGTGATGGCAAAGCAGAAGACACAGCTGGTGTCGTGAAGTTTGGCTGGGTGAAAGGTGTGCTGGTGAGAAAGCTCCTCTCTTTACGTACGAACTCTTCCCCGCGCAGTCACCTGGTAGATTAAGTGCCAGTGACAAAGGCCTCCACTGGGGCCCCTGTCGAGGTCCTCTTTTCAGTGGCCTTTCCTCCCCAGGTCAGATGCATGCTGAATATCTGGGGGGTCATGCTCTTCATTCGCCTCTCCTGGATCGTGGGAGAAGCTGGCATTGGTAAGTGCTTCTCCCTTGTGAAACAATTTTCCACGTGAATCCTACACTTCGTAAGCACCTTGGTCTCACCGTGAAGGACGAAAAGGAGAGGCAGGTCTCAGAGACCTTTCACACTTGACGTCCTCCGCCCTGTCTCTTTGACTGTTTGTCAGAGAATAAACGGAAGGAATTAATGCCGGTGAGACTGGAATTTTCCAGCTGGCCCGGCAGGCCGGCACTTGGGAACACTTCTGTCTTTTGGTAGAGTTTAAAGCATACAGGTTTACAAGAGCACATTCGCTTTTGAATAACCATGTTCATATTTTGGGAGATATTGACCCACATTTGCCCTTCCTTTGCCACAGAATACCCCCTTGTGATGACTGGTGAAACTTCCCTAAACAAAAACAACTTGGGAAATGGGTGAAAATGTGACCTGACTAATAAAAGTGATGGATTTTTGAACGTATTCCAAGGAAAATAACTGTGTAGCTTTCAGATACTTGCAGTAAGAAAACAAGTGTTAATAAATAAAACAGTCCCCAGTATAAGCTTGAAACATTAGAGGAAGTGACTAGGATAATGTATATAACTAACGTAGTTTTCTAAATGAAAAAAAGGAAATTGTTGATATTATTCCAAGTGATTAATGCTTTGAAACACTAATTTCCCTTTAACATATTATTTCTCTTAGCAAATCTTTTTGGTTGAGAGTACATTAGTAAAATTTATGTGAAAAACCTATTTGAATTTTATCAACATTTCTGATTTAACATGATAAAAATTAATGATGTTCTAGTCTACGTATGTGACATACATTATACACACATTATACATTGGAGGGAAGATTTGTAAATCATGAGTGCTGAGAACAAAGAACTGCAGATTTTCTTTCAGACACTTCTCCAGAAGGTAGCTCAAGTTATGTTTAAGAAGTAATCACAGCTGAGCATGGTAACACACACCCCGCATACGAGGCTGAGGCAAGAAGATCTCAAGTTTGAGCTCAGCCTGGGCAATTTGGGGGCTCAGCAAAAATCTGTCTCAAAAGAATTTTTAAAAGAGGGATGGGGGTGTCTGGGGAAATATTTCAGTGTGGAGGTCTTAAGTTCAAGGCCCAATATTGCCAAAAACAAAAAGTAATTTGTGATTATTTATCGCCTTGCTCCTCAAAACATATTCAGAACCAAAAGAAGAAGCCTCAAAGGAGAAAGAAAGGGCTAAGCCGTAAATTGAAAAACTAGAACCGGTTCCCACAGCTTTTTCCATGTTTCCTGTGTCCGGCAGTCGCTGGGTTCCTGACAAAGGGCTGCTTGCCGGTTTTACGAAGCATAGCAAATAAGCACTGCAGCCCGGGGCCAAAACAGTGCATCCTGCTCAGTGGAAAATCTGCGCCTCCACGTTGCCAAGGTTTTGCTCCAGGGCTTCATGCGAAATTAGGTTTTTAAGGGCAGTTTAGTAACTTATTGAGATCATCAAGGAGCATTACTTTGTTTGGAGGTATGAGGGTAGCCAGGGTCAAGAGTAATTCTGGTTAATGCGGCTTATTTAACACCCATATGTTTGGGTAATAATCTGAGCCTTAATCAGATCTTCCATTACTCTTCACAGTCAACCCCTGCCTCGAGTTTATTACAAAACTGTAAAATATGAAGGATCCTATTTTCTGCTAAAGAGTTTATTCTGCTCTCAGATATGAGTGTGGTTTTAAGTAGCTGAATCACAAATTAGAAGCTAGTAGAGTTCTACCAAATGCCTGTTTGTTGGGTGTGTTTCTCTCTCTCTCTCTCACTCTCACTCTCACTCTCTCACTCTCTCTCTCACTCTCTCTCTCTCTCACTCTCAGGAGAAACAGGAACTTCTTTGGCTATGCCCCTAAAGCTAGAAGAAGTATGTTACCTCATGGTCCCACTGAGTTTCCGGAATTAAGAAAGAAAAACAGAAATAAAATAACTTTCTTGTCCTTTCTGCTGGCTTTGGGGGTAGTTTAGACGAAAAACCTAAACACATTTTCAAGCCTAGATCCTGGAAAGAAAACCAGAGGAGTCAGGAAGCAGTCGTAACAGTAGCTACAGCCCTTGGGTAACCATTCCAAGTCTGCGGGTTTTCATCTTGGTCTTAAAATCAAGTGATAAAAAGAGCTGATCGTGCTGTCCGGTTTTTTGCACCTGTTGTGGAGACCTTGGCTGGGGCACAAGGGTTAGGTGGGTGTGCAAAGCTGGCGTGACCTGCAACAAGTCACTTGTATACTGTGAGGTTCACTTTTTGGCTAAAAATTAGGGACCTGGGTTAATTCTGTCCCGATCAATTCTTGGAAGATAAAGCTGAAGAGGCCTGGTAGGAAGACAGACACAAGTTGATACGGGTTGAGAGCAGGGAACCACCTGGGAAGTCTGCTGAGGAAGCTGCAAAATCCTGCAATTCACTCTTAATGATCCCAGCTCAGGAGGTGCGGGCATTTTTAGTAGGGACCCCAGGCACTTCATGGGGCAGGTCATTCAGGGACCACTGCTTGAGAAAACAATGCAGTGAAGATTCCCTAAACCATTTTTCTCTGTGGAATTTTCCATTTGATTGTGAGATAGGAGCAAGTCCCTCAGTGTTTAAATGTATAAAATATTCTAAGTTTTAACTGATTTATAGAAATATATACAATCCAAAAGGATGCATTAAGAATCATTGGCAAAATAATATTGGCAAAGGGAAAGAACAGCAGGGAAATATTAAAAGTTAGAGCAAAGATGTCCTGGGCAGCTGCTGCAGATGCTTGATGATTGATCTTAAACTTCCTCACAGCCAAGTACAAAATAATATGCAGAAGATAGAAATAAAGCACCTCTAGCGGCACAAAGAGCTGAGGCCACGTACTGATAAAGGGGTTCTGCCCACAAGAGCCCTACACTAGACAGGAAGAATTCAGCGCAACTATTTCTTACAACCCCTAGCTTTTAAGAGTCGGCAGGGGCCAAAGTAATATAACCCAAATTTGCAGCTGGTGTCCACAATCAGCTTCTTGTTGGTACATTTTAATTTCCAAAACAGCTCCTGCTAGTGGCAGGGTACGCCTCGGAGCAGTGAAAGGGCTTCTCTGACTTTGTTCCCATTTTTTGCTCCTAACTTCCCTCCACTTTCCGGTCACTTGGGGAATGGCCAGAGAGAACAAACCCAGGACGCCCCTTCTAATCTCCTGTGGTAGAGCCCCCAGAACCCCGTGCTGAAGCACTCTGGGGAGAAACAGAGTAATTCGGTGGCTGTGACCCTGCACTGTGCTCCCGGAGTTCTGGTCAGTTTCCAGTAGAGAGGGCACCAGAGAGGAAAAAACCATTGCTTTACTCTGCCTGTCTTTGGTTCCTGGACTATGGCCTTAGAAGTTTGATGATGATCACAAGTGGAATTAACAAGAGAGAAACACACAGAAGTTTACTAACATGTGCACTGCGCATAGCCATGCAAGCACTTTCTGACTTTGGGTCCTGAGCTTACATTCATCTTAACAGAAGACGCATAAAACTGTAGAAAAGTGGTAAGACGGAGGAAAAGAACTTTATGGTAGCAAACTGTGGGGAGCTAAATAAACTGGTATACCACTAGAAGGCAAAAAGCTAGTCAACAAGGCTTGCGTAGATTCCCTAGGTGCCTTCTGTAGGGCACCCGTGTCTCCAGTTGTGTCTGGCAATTAGCTTGTGTTTCCTGGTAGAGAGGGAAGATGAGCACGTTTGCAAATGTGTATCCCACATACAACCGAACAGGAAGGGGCAGGGAGCTTTCTCGGTGTCTGATTCTTTGTGATTGGCTTCAGCTCAGAATAATCCTTGTGCTAGAGCGGTGGGTTCCAGCATATCATGCCCCCTTCAGTGCCCTCTGGCTCTGTGTTTCTTGAAACTAAAAGCAGCTATGTCTGCCCCTGAATTCTGGCCTCTCCCATTTTCTCTCTCCCTTTGACCCTCTGAGCTATAATTCCTCTAGGGCAGCTGTTTTTATTTCATTGTGCTTAACCTTACCCTTCTCACACTGCCTACAAGCTGGCTACAGAGAAGGCTATCAGTACACAGTGCTTTTTGTGGCCACCATACATGTGATAGAAAGGTAACACTATTGGTTATATACCAAGCTCTCTGCATGATGATAGTGTCTTTACATGTCCCCTGTCATTTAATTGTCCTTTTGGGCTCAGAAAATAAATAATTTTCTGGGGGGTCACACAGTCAGTAAGTTAATGTGGTCCAGTTTAGTTCTTTCTGTTTTACCCACCTACCCGATGAGTACTTGGCTAGAGCAGTTGTAATTTTCCACTCCTGCATCACCGAAGTGCTAGAAAAAAATGTTACCTGGAAAGGCACACAGTTGACCTCCAGTTCAATGAACAGTATGAGATGGTATGGATATCATCAAAGATGGGGTTCACAGCACACTTTTTACCAGGTTTAGGTGTCCAGTTGTGCACAAAACCACACAATGCATTTCAGCCCTTGAACTTCTTGGAAACAAAACTACTACAGGTAGACAGGCAGCTTCCAAGCTGAGCAGTTCCTGCACAGTGATTTCCTGGCCGATTTGTTAAGCTCAAATGTGGTCCCTGAAGGATTACCCCAGACTTGTTGGCTTTTATGTAAATGACTCAGTGGATTGTGCCACCATTTAATTGCCTTTGTTTTTCCTCTCTCAACTGAGGTCTTGGTGTGATTATCATCTGCTTAGCTGTCACAGTGACTGCTATCACTGGCTTATCCACCTCTGCTATTGCCACAAATGGATATGTCAGAGGAGGTAATTAAACTTGTGACCCGCAGAATCATTTGTAAGGTAAAGGCAACACGGGCTCCAACAGCTCACCACTGACCTTTCTGGAGTGTTTTCAAAGGTAACACAAGTTGGGTTCTTTTTCCCCTCAGGCAAAGGGATGTGAGACAAACGGAGCAGGATTTAACCTTTGTCAAATCCCCAACTTTCTCATTCAGATTCCTCAGGAAGGAACCGGAAGGTCGAATGTCATGTTTTCACTTTTCACAGGCAGGGTAGTTTCTCTCCCAGGACACCAGCATAAGTCAGCTCTTCTTTGGCAGGGTTGCGTTTCAGGTTGTGTTTACCGTTGGAAACCATCCTTCATCATAACGAGCTGTTCCCCGACCTGATCCTTAAGCCAGGTTTCTCCTTAGCACAAGGAAACCCCGCTGGGACCCAAGGCATGGACCCGAAAACTTATAGACAGCATAGTTTGCAGCAGCAGAAAATCTAAGGAAGAAAAGTAAAATGTAATCTCTTCTTTCATTGCTAACAGGTCTTGGAGTTATCATAATTCTTCTTTCCACCATGGTAACTTCTATTACTGGGTTGTCAACTTCTGCAATAGCGACTAACGGGTTTGTGCGTGGAGGTAAAATCTCTAAGATATCTAATACCCTCATCACGTGCTACGGGTAGGCAAAAACATTTTTTACCTACTTGATATTGATGGGAACAAGGAAGTAGCTCAATGTTCTTGAAGCCTGGTGAAGTCCCTGGAGACACAGGGCGCAGAGAGAAGCGTGTGGCGAGGTGAGTCAAGTCCAGGTCCACTCTGGTCAGCTCTGGTCTCCGTCTCCATGCAGCTCCTGGTGAATTTCCTGGCATTACAGATGCGTGAGTTCCTCGGATAAACATTTTCTTTTTCAGGCCAGTCTGCCCGCTTCTTGCTGGTGTTTCCGAGAAGATGACCTCTGGACGTGAATTCCACTGTAAAGTTCAGTACATTTCAGGTGCCCCTGGACCTTCGTGGACTGGGACCTTTTAGCACGTTTCAGGTGTCCGTGGGGAGATGGATCCTTCCCTGCCAAGATTCAGGCTACCATATCCTGAAGTACTGGTGCCAGGAGCCAAATGCCTCTGTTGGGGGATTTTTCAGGTCTTGGCGTCATCATCATTGGCCTCAGCGTGGTCGTGACGACACTCACAGGTATTTCCATGTCTGCTATTTGCACAAATGGAGTAGTAAGAGGAGGTAAGCTGCTTAAACTCCTTACAATAGCAAGCGTGGGCTCCACAGTACTGTCTGAAGTTGGTTTAACAATAGAAGTGAAATTCTGATAGTGCTAAATCTCTGAAGTCTTAAAGCAAAACAAAATAACCCAAAATTTCAACAACAAAACAGAATCCTTCTCAACTACAAATAGAAAATCTCTAGAACAGACTTCTCTGACCCATTTCCTGTCATAAACCATGTTTCAAAAGATCAAGTGACTCTGTGTCTAGTAAGAAAGCATAGAACACTACTACGAACCCAGTGGTTTCCTTGTACTCTGTGAGCGCACCCCGACCGTCCTCCAGGTCACCTCAGCCTTGGTCTTCTATGGCCCCATAGCTGACCCTGCTCATGATTTCCACCCAGCAAGTCACTACTGCACCAGCCTTCAGGGTTCACCCCAAACACTATGCTCCCCATTACCAATCAGCGAGAGAAGATCACCAGAAAGGAAAGAAGAACAAAACAAAGAGTTACTTTCAGGTTGTCCCCAGACAGCCAGCCTAGGCAAAAAAAGGGGGTGAAGTTCAGCAGAGTTCTTCTAATTTCTCTCTACTCCCTTTGCAGTTGCCCTCGGCTTCTCAGGGAGGGTTCCTCTCAGGAACCTCCTCCAGATCACCTCTCTGGCTCTCTAACCGCAGTCCTACCCACAATACACCTATCTCCCAGCATTTCTGTCCGTCCTTCAGTTGGACCTTGCCCCTAGGTAACTGACTAGCTAATTTGCTTAATGAAATCAGGATAAAGGAAATCAAAGAAGTCTGCGCCACCCAGATAATGTGACATTTTCAGAGAGGATTTTGATGCCTTAAACCCAAAGGAGTTACTAGAATGAAAGAAACTCCTCAGTAAATGGTGGCTTGAACTTCGTGGTTAAGAGTGTTTTTTCAGGATCATTCCACACCAACTCTGCTGTCCCCAAGACTAGAACCATACAGATGGTGATTAGGATGGTCTGTGACAATCAGGCCTCTCATATGGTGTCTTAGTCACTTTCTTGTCACTAGCAAAATAGTGGCACCTGCAATTCCAAGGATGAGAGGTTTATTTTAGCTCATGTCTCAGATGTTATAGTTTATGTGCAGACTCACATGAAGAAAACGGCGTGGAGAAAGGGTCTGGGCAGAGGAAAGCTGCTCATGTTAGGAGAGAAAGAAAGGAGGACCCGGAAGGAGATAAGCACTTCCGGGTCATGCCTCCAACCCAACCACATCTTCTAACAGGAAGTCAGGTGTAGCACCTTCTTAATTCAATCAGTTTCCAAAAGCCTCTCCTATAAGCAGGTTGGACTTCTATGCACAGAGAAGTCCATGGCCATGTGTATAGTTCTTTTTCAATATCTAACAGAAAAGCAATCATCCCAAGCTCTCCCTACTTTCCTTCCCACTTGTTACCCACATTATGGGTGTTTGGTAATAATCATGCCTCGCTGAGCTGAAAACAAAAACCAGGCCTGATTAACAGAATGCATAATACATATCATTATGTTAAGATACCATGTTTTATGCAGCAAGTATACAGCAGAGATGCTTATGCAACAGAAAGGAAGCAAAAAAAAAAATCATTTCTTCTGCTTCATTTTCTACCAAAGCCTATTTCTTGGAAATTCTGGATATAAAATTTTATTTCAGAAGCATTGCTAATTTGAATAGTTCAACAATAGTTTTTAAAGACAAAGTAGTTTTTTTTTTATAAAGTTTTGCTGGATTTTTATTTGTAGCCTTTTTCTTTTACATTTAGGATTCAATAAATTGAATTTTATTAAATCTATTATGTAATGTAGATTATGTACAGAATACAAAGAAGGGCTAAGTTGTTTGTTAAGATAACAGAGTTTCTACAATTGTTAGGAATTTATAATATTTTTATTAGCATAATTAAAATTTAAAATTTCTTAAACATTCAAAATCATTTGAGCAGATAAACTAAATTCCTTCCTAGTTTCTCCATGTAAAGCATACACATTTCTTGTTTCAGGTGGAGCCTACTATCTTATTTCCAGGAGCTTGGGGCCCGAGTTTGGTGGGTCCATAGGCTTGATCTTTGCCTTTGCCAACGCAGTGGCTGTTGCTATGTATGTGGTGGGATTTGCAGAGACTGTGGTAGATCTTCTTAAGGTAATTAAAACTTTTCTTACTACGGCCAAGCAAGATCGTTCAATTTAACTTTCTTTTTCAGGGCACTGGGGGATATTATTATGGGGAAATAAGAGGGGGAAAGCTGGACCTAGGAGAAGGAGCCCCTCATTTGGCTTTGAGTTCTGGCTCTCACTTTGCCAGCTGGGAGACTTGGGACGGCCTTCTCTATTTACCTAGGACTCTAAGCTGGGCAAATAATATCCTGTGTATTGATTAATATCTTGTGTATTTCACAAAACTTTGGTTCAGTTAGATAAAATGATGTATAAGAAACATCATGCAAAATATGAAACATCAGATAGATAATGGACATTATTATCTGAAGTCATACTACTAGTACAGTTATGAATTCCTCAAAGAAAAGAAAGTTCAAGCATTAAAATAACTCAGTGCAGAAAAATAGGCCTTTCCTACTTTAGGTGCCCTGCTAGGATCGTGCGTTGCAAGCACTCTAGTTAGCTGGCATTTGAACTAACTTGGGGTCTCATGGTAATAGCACTGACTGAGCTCAGCTGGTGAAAGTAAATCTGTGTGAAAATTTGATGAATAAATGAGCATATTATGTACTTCATAAAGTCTGTTATCTTAAGAGGTGCACTATCAGGTTTGCATAGCCTGTTCTTAAATTGCTTACCACTTATTTTCAACATCCACATTATAAACCACTTGTTTTTATTCCTCTTGGATTCCCCTTGACATATAAAAGTAACGAGCCATTCTTCTGAAACAAAACACGACATCTGCATACAGGCATTTTTACTTAGCGCTCCAGGGTCCTCAGGAGCTCTTACTGGAGTGCACCTCTGCTGTTTACAGCTTCTAACCTTGGCTATCAAATGCCTATTGTCACAAGAAAGAAATAATGCTAGGTTCTCTACCTTCCCAAATTTATGACCACTTCATTTTTCTATTGTCCGGCATGGCCCCCGGCATTAGTGTACAATGTCTCTTCCCACTGTAAACTGCTACAATAAAACCAGTGTGCAAGAATCTGTCTCTCCAATCATGCTATTGACTTCCCTCCCCCAGGAGAGTGATTCCATGATGGTGGACCCGACCAACGACATCCGGATCATAGGCTCCATCACTGTGGTGATTCTTTTAGGGATTTCCGTCGCTGGAATGGAATGGGAAGCAAAGGTAAACTTCTCAACAGCTGCCGGTCAGGTCCTGAGCAAAGTGCAGGAATCGAAGGAAGCCCTTCTCCTAGAACATGGCTGATGTTATTTGTCACTGGAAAAGGAACAAGTTAGCACTTGTGGAACAGTAAGTGTGCAAAGCACCAACTCAGCTCGTGTGACACGCACAGGCTGCGGTTTTTCCCCCTTTGTACTGTCAGCACAGTGACACGGCCACCAAGGTCACTGCATCCATACACACAGGCCCTTGTGGCTCTTAGCGACCCTGGAAGCCCATGTCTCATTGCCTCTAGAATCCCCTTGCAAGCTGCCTGTGAGTGCTGATGGCCCCCAAAATGACAAGCATGCTGGAAGAAGGTGACAGAGGCAGGACCATCGATCTCCTGTGGGACCCAGCACTTCACTGGTGAAATGAAGGACACCATAGGCTTTGGAACCAGAGCACACCTCCAGTTAATGAGGGGTAAAGCAGAGTGAATCACTGGATGGCAGGGAGCAGGTCTTTTACTTCTTTTGGGAACTCACACAGGAATCAGTGCAATGTAACATGCTCCTCCATGTCTGGAGATGCATGGCTAGTTCCCACGGGGTCACCAGAAGCAACAAGATGGCAAAGCCTCCGGCCTAGGGAAGGCAAGATCCCTCTGTGGTGGTTTTTTGTGAATTGTGATTTCCTACATTAAACAAAGTTAAGTAAGTGCCGACCATGTGCTGGGAAAGACCCCAGATGTCTAATTATGACCAAGATGGGCACAATTGCTGCCCTACTTCTGGGATGGTCTCTGGATAGAGGAGGAATAGGCAAGTAAATGGAGAGATCAACACAAAACGATGAAATGTAAATAGGATCATAAAGTAAATAAGCACAAGGGTTCAATCCCCAGGGCAGGAAGAAAGGTAAGAAGGAAGGGGAGAAGAAAAGAAGGAAAGAAGAAAGGAAGAAGGAAGGGAGGGAAGAAGAGAGGGAAGAAGGAAAGAAGGACGGAAGGGAGAGAGGGAGGGAGAAAGGAAGGAGGGAAGAATAATCGCAGGTAGCTGGGGGGGGCACTGCTTTCTTTCTCAAGGGAGGCATTGCATTATAGCTCACTGGCAGCAGAGGGCAGTATTTAAAGCTCTGGGTCGATTTGTGTCTAGTTGTTTTTGTTTTTTTGGGTTTTTTAACCAGAAACCGAACTCAGGACTTTGCATTTGCCAGGCAGGTGAGGTGTCTAGTTTTGAATCCAGTTGGTATCTCTGTGACCCTGAGTCAACTATATAGACTCTTTGTGCTTCCGTTTCCTTACCTTTAGAGTGGGAACACCACTACACAGAGCAGAGCGGTGTAGAGTCCAGGTCCAGGGTGATGCCAGGCATTGGAGGGGCCGGCGAGCTCTGCAGGCTGCTCATGCCGAGCACACACTGGCCGGCTGGCATCAAGCGCCATGGGCATCACAGGAGCTCTGCCAACCTGTGTTCTGGCTCTGCTTGTACAGTTAGGAAGAGGAAGAACCCGCAGGTGTTCTGTCTAGAAAAAAGCTCAAGGGCATAAATGAGGAAACCTTTGGCTTTGTTTACATTTCTGGAACCGCTGAGTAGTTACCCATCTATTTCTTGGCCTGTTCTTGAAAATTCAGCCTCAGGTACACAAGTCCACGTTCTCAGGGGACTGTAGCATCACATCCAGGCAGAGCAAGGCTTATAAAGACACCTTTCCCTAAGGCTTCTCTTGTCAGCTGTGCTGAACAGCAGCGTCTTGGCTGGAATAATCAGACTTCCTCCAGCGGACACGTAATTTTACAATTTCACAATGAAGTTGGTGCATAAACCTAATTCAGTCTCCTTCCGTGTTGCCATTGCAGGCTCAAGTGATCCTTCTGGTCATTCTTCTGATCGCTATTGCAAACTTCTTCATTGGGACTGTCATTCCATCCAACAACGAGAAGAAGTCCAGAGGCTTCTTCAATTACCAAGGTATGGAGACCAATGCGCTGCTTTTCAGTAAAAGGTTGTGCATTCTTCTCCTCACCATCGCTCCCACCCCAACACCAGCCGTGAGAATCCCAGGAAGGGGGAAGAAATTGGGTCCAGCAGGGGCAGGGTTAGGTCTTCACCCCACTGCTTACCGGCTGGACAAATCATTGAACAAGTTTGGGTCTCAGATTTTCCTGCTGAAGTGTGAACGGTGACAGTAACCTCCCGAGGGAATTCCAAGGGGTAAATAAGACAGTGGATGGGAAGGTGCTTTTTAAATCTTAAAATGCAGGCCACATTGTCCTTGTCAGATGATAGGAATAGCAAGTACAGGCAAGGAAGGAGAGCAGAGCTTGAACAATTGGCTCGACTAGTGCAGAGAACTGAGTTCAAGTACTGTGGTTCTTTTCTTGCTGGTAGCCTTTCGGGCACCTCGCCTTGAACTGGCTTTACCTAGAGATGCGTGGTTTTCAAGCATAAGACGTCCCAGGAGCCCTGAGTGTAACGTAACGAAGACCACCTCATTTGGTTTGGTTGTTGACATCTTCTTCCTCCTATTTTTTCCCTCTTTCTTGCATGTGTATTTTAAACTCTCTTTCCTTCTTTTTGCAGGCCAGACTCCCTTTCTTTCATATTTTTCTTCCTCCTTTTCTTCTTCCTTTAAGTTTTGCTTCGAGCTTGCTGGATTTTTTCTGTTTTTTTCATTTCAGCATTTGACAACAAGCTGTGGGGTAGGATTATTCCCCCCATACTGTTTTCCCATATGTGAGGATTTGGCATAAGGATTTAAGGTCCAAACTCTGGAAGCAGGCACCAGAGACTAGCAAATCAGTAGTGAAATTTTAAAGTGACCTAATCTGCAAAACTCTCCTACAATTAAAGACAAAACAAAGCAGAGAAACAGAGTGTTGGTTGTTTCAGGTATTTATGCATGAGAGAAGTAACTGCGGGTGTGAGTATGCAAGACCATGTGTGGTGTATTTGCGAGTATGCTAATGTGGTCATGAAAGAAGGCTTCATATTCTCCTTCCATCTTTGCTAGATTCAAAGAAGTCAGGAAGGCACCCTGGGTCTCTATGGACACTATAAATATGCATGATTTTTCGGTGCTATGTCTTAGGGACCTAAAACCTTAAGTACTTTGGCTCTTGCCAAATAGTAACGCCAACATCCTGTGATCATTCTGCTTAGAATCCAAGGATGCATTTGCATGTGGAATTAGAGAGCCCAAAGAGCTCGACCTACTCTGTAAAGCGTGTCCCCTGTTACTTTTCCTGTCCTTTGTACTGCAGCATCCATATTCGCAGAGAACTTTGGACCAAGCTTCACGAAGGGCGAAGGGTTCTTCTCTGTCTTTGCCATTTTCTTCCCAGCAGCTACTGGAATCCTTGCTGGCGCCAACATCTCAGGAGACTTGGAGGTGCGTTGTTCTTCCTGCTTTGCAGTCCTGGGAGGTCGCAGTGTGGTTAACGGGAGGCAAAAGGAGGTGTGCAGATTGCGTGTGACTGTATTTCCCTACAGATTAAAACCAGGAGGTTTCTGAACGATTTCCTGGTCATTTGCGATTGTTCTCTTTTTATGCCATATTGGGGTTCAGATGGTTCTTCCAAGGTCTTATGCAGTGATGTCAGAAGAGCAGAGCATATTGACCCAATGTCATTTCACCAGCACAATGAATACAGTTCAGTGGGAAAGTACTGTAACTACCTCCTTTTTTAAAACTGTAGGAACATGGAACATTTAAGAAGAGCAAAACTAGAATGCAATGAAAACCAACCACTCTATCACTTAGCACTCCATTCATATTATTCTATTGATATTGTCCTAAGTACTGTATGGATCACTGTATTGGGTATGACATCAGACTGAATGATTTATAAAAGGCCACTAACGATGGCCATAACAAGACAGAGTTTGTTTGTCTGGTGCATAAAACTTTGAGCTCATATGCCATCCAATGAGATCAAAAAGGTCTGCTCCAAAAGATAACCCAGGGTCCAGATGACCTCCCTTTCCTGCCATTACCCTGGGCTTTGCCCAAGAGGACTAACGAGCCAGGTGGACAGCAAGTTCCATCTCATCCTGAGCAACACAGAGATTTAGTGAGACTCTGTCTCAAAATAAATAAAAAATGGAGCAGGGGCTAGCTGGATGTGGTGGCATATGCCTGTCATCCCAGCACTCCGGAGGCTGAGGCAGGAGGATTACCATCAATTTGAGGCCAGCCTGAACTACACAGAGAAACCCTGTCTCAACCTTCCTCCCCTCAATGGGTTGAGGCTATAACTCAGTGCAAGAGCTCTGAGTTTAATCCTCCTTACATAATAAAATAAAGAAATAAAATCCCTTCCAAGGTTACATTCCAGTCCATGGGAATGGAAATAAGGAAGCAGAACCGAGCAATTCTGGCCTTGTCTGTATTTCTCCTGCTGCCGCTCCATTAATCAGAATTTACTTTCGTGAACCTACCTAGTTGCAAAAGAGCCTGAGAAATGTACTCTCCACTGGACAACCACACACCCAGGTAAAATTTTGAAAGCATTCTAGTATTAAAAGGAGACAAGGGAAGCTATGTAGCAGGGGAAAAATAAGAACTCTCTTTAAAAATAGAGAACATACGGGTTTTACCCCAGCCTAAGAAGCAGAAGACTCAGGTTTTTACCTCAGTAAAATGATAATCAACTTTAGAAGATAAGTATTTTCACGAGCCATCAGGAGATAGCGTCTTACAACAATCCATGCAAAACCACATTTATAGCAGCAGAGCTCTTAATAGCTAAACTTTGAAAACAGCCTTTGTGTCCATCAACAGAAAAACAAAGAAAAGGTGGTATTTAACACACAGTGGAGTACTACTCTGCCATAAAGATAAATGTGAGTCATTTGCAGGAAAATAGGTGTTCCCTTCAGTAGCACTTACACTAAAATTGGAAAATGGATGTGTCTTGAGTCCATGAGGTTAGGGGAAATAAATCAGACACACACTTAAATATCACACAGTTTCTTTTCTATGAGAAACCCAAACTATAAATAAATTGAAGAGCAAAATAGAAGATAATAGGGGCAGGTGTGGTGGCGTCGCCTTAGTGGGAAGGTTGTGAAGACACTGGAACTTTCTTCCCCCATTTATCACTTAGCAGATCCTATGACATAAGATGCCTGAAAGAAGTAAAACACGTCTTCCCACTGAGAAGCCACAGTGCCCAGCAGCCAGTGTTAGGAAAGGCCTCAGCCTAAGGAAATTAGAGGTGGTGGGAGAATGTGGAAAACCAACTCGATTTACTGCACTGAGCTAAACGCAAATGAGTAGGTCACATCTGATCCCAGCTTCGCAGTGAGGAACTGGCAATAAAATAATCACAAAATGATAACCGTGATAAGTGCTAGCAGGGAGGGTGAACCGGACTGTGGAATCGTTTTGTGTTTAGCTCAACAGACAAGTGAGGGGGAAGAGAGGTGATCAGAAGACCCCTTGGGATGGGGGCAGAGGCAATCATGTGGCATATCCTAAGCCAAGGGAGACAGTATTTAAAGAAACTAGAAGGCCAGTGCAGAAGTCATGGGCAGTTTTAAACTGGAGCCCAGGGCCTAGATGTGTTCACAGCAATGCAGTGGGGAAAACTGACTGGGGGCCCAGTGAGAGAGAAACAATTTTTTTTTTTTGGTACTGGAAGTCGAACTCAGGACCTTGCATTTGCCAGGCAAGCTCTGTGCCACCCAGCTATAACCCCTGCCCCAGAAGAACAATTTTAAACCAGAGAGGAGAATGGATTTGGAGAGAGGTGGTGGATTTCAGCGGAGTCTAGGAAGTCAAAGTTGGAACTTGAAGTTAACTGTGGACTGGCTGAGAAAGAGAGGAAAACTGGGAGGGTCAGGGAGGACACTGCCTCTGGTGGACAGTGGGGCAGGTCATTAACATACAGAGGTCTGGATAAGGACATCCGTAGAAGATTAACATACAGGGGCAAGTTCAATGTTTAGCGCCTGAGTCTACCTCTGGGCTTCCACGCTTCTTAAACACCTTCTGTATGAGTCTTAAGTTTTTTCAGCTTTATAGCTAAAGAAGCATAGTCAGGTAAGGCAGACGCAGACAGGCTTTCTTCAGTGTTCTAAGTCTGAATTCTGACTTGTGAGCTTTGTGCTCCTCTTAAAAGAGCAAAGGAAGAGCTTCAGGGGGGCAGCAGGAACCCTCAGCAGCCCCCAGGTTAGAAGAGGGTACAGGGGACATTTTTCAAGTGAATGCGAGGTCCTCATATATCTCCTTTGGGAGATGGGAGAGAGAATTGTGAGGATGACAGGAATTAACCAAATTAACTTCACAAATACTCAGTTCACCAGGATATGAGCACGCACACGTCAGCTAAATGGCAGAAAAGCGCAACGGTGACCAAATAACAGAAATTATTTTCAACTCTTCAGTCTGCATAGTTTCAAAAGCTTGCAAGGAGATTAACCTGTAACAGGACGGGGCCCTCCACCCCTCATACTTTACATCTATTGACGCGCATATTTACATTATGCTCCAGAAATTGTCCTTACACATAGGTAGTTAGTCTCATGAAAAATTGAAGGTAATATGTGATAAGCGAAGTGTGACTTTTCTTTGGGGGCAGTAATCTTTCAGTCAGTTTTTTTTAGGTATAGGACTGTTCGTGGTGACTTCAATCTTTAAGTACCAGAAATGGAAAAAAATCACATTTATTAATAGGAAGCTAGATTTTAAAACTGAAGTTGATTCTTCCATCAAAATAGTTCTCAAAAATAAAAAGGAAAAACTAATGACACAACAGGGATGAAATTTGAAAACATGCCGTGATGCCTTCCAACAGAATCGCATACTGTTTAATTCCAGTTCTGTGAATTCTCAGACTACAGTGGGGGAAAAAAATCACAGCTGAGACTGCCTTAGGCTGGAGATGGAAACTGACTTGTAAGCACTGGGAGGGAGTTTCTGGAATGTGCCGATCACGTACCTGCTAAAGGACTCTTTGGTTATAAAATTGGTTATACTTGTGAAAACTGGTCAGCCAAATGACATCCTTAAGATTTGTACACCGCATTGTAAGTTTCACCTAAAAAAATTTTTAAATAAATATTGAACTCTAATTAGTGCTATGTATGTTGAAGTATTTGAGGACAAAATACTCATGCCTGAAACTTACCTTGAAATGAATAAAACATAAAAGAATAGAAAGAGTAACAAATAGATGGCTAGATGGCGCATGTTAATTATGGGGTCTAGGTCATAGGTACTGTGCTGGGTTTTTTCTATAAGCTTTCAACTTTTCTGTATGTTTCAGCATTTTCATGATAAAATGTTGGGGAAAATAATCCTCTAAGGCACACTGTTCATTTTAGACTGCTGAAGACTAATACGAAAATATAAACAACACAGCCCTAAGCTCACCTGAAATAGACAGGTACCGTATTTCCCTTAAAAAAAAAAAAAGACCTAACTGAAAAATAAGCCCTCCCATGATTTTATTCTAAGATACTTGTAAGATAAGCCCCAAAGTAAACCCCAGTTAAGATTGGCAGCCAGACAGGCATATTTAGTATGTCCATTGCAATACACAATAGATGTACTGAATTATAAAATAATAATATAATTAAATGTAAATAATTTACTGACATTAATGTTTAAAATAGGTGGGCTGGGGATATAGCTCAGTGATATAACACCTTTCTGGCAAGCTTGAGGTCCTGAGTTTGATTCCCAGTAGCCCCCTCAAAAAAAGCTCCAGTTCTGGACTTTTGTATTAAAAAATATATTTAAAATAATGATAATTTTTAGAAAAAAGATAAGTAATAGGATACAGGGAGAGTGATGTTTTTAAAATGAGGAGAGGGAGGGGAAGGAAAAAGGGGGATGAGGAAATAGAAAGAAAGATATTTTATATTCATGTAGCAACTCCCCACAATGAATATGATCTATCTTTACGTACCTCAAATGTGTACTAATATATTTTAAAAAGAGAGAGAGAGTCAATAGGAGATTTGTGTAGATGAACACTGTCCACGTGCGTTGTGGAATAAGAATACTGAAGAAGTAACTGTTCAGTTAGGGATGCTTTCCTCCCAGGGCTAACTTCTGAGTCTGACTTTGAAAGCAAGGACCAGCTGCTGACTATGGGGAGACAGGTCAGGGAGTCACAGGCTGAGCAGATCCGGAAGAGTCAGGCAAGCGTGGGGGAGCTGAGAGCAGGGAGGAGGGTCCTCCACTCCCCAGGAGAAAGCCCACAAGGGCAGGGGAACCAGCTGGAAGGGCTGTCCTTAGACTACAAGTCCAGGTGAGTGGGGCCTTCATGTTTGGCGTTATCCATTTCTGCGCCCTCTAAACTGGTGAGGCGCTGATCAACCCTTACGGAGTGAGCTAGTTGAGACATTTAGATTTCTGACTTTAGTGACCACAGTGCAGGGGTAAATTCTTAGGCGGAGATAATGGCGGGGAGAAAGGGACTGGGCTGGAGCTCAGGAAAGTCAAGAAACTTATTCCAAATGACTCAAGTAGTGAGTGCTGCTACTACTTAGTGCAATTAAGTTATGGATGTTACACATGTGGTTTCTCAGCCCTGGAAAAGGATCCAGGGTCACCGATGTAATTTTCTGCAAACTGTAAGCACACCTCCAAATTAAAGAGCATCAGCCTTCTCCTTGACTCCATAAAAGCAAGTCTGTATCATGCACTTGTAGTCAGTTTGGCTTAGTTGGCATTTGCAGAGAGCCAGAATTAAGCCCGTCGAGGAGGAAAGGACCAGAGAGGATAGCTTTTATAGGCATCGAGGAAAGAAATGAAAAAAATCTCAACTGCAATCCATGGAGAGAAAATATCACACACCACAGTGGAATCGACACTTTCCCCGGTTGGCTCTTTACCACAAGGGATGTCTTCTGATATGTTCACATCAGTACTTTATTGAATTCTTCCAACACTGATTGCAACCTGTTGAGTTGATGTCGTGGCGTATATATGCTGTAAAGGAAGCTCAGACTTGACCGTTGAGGTTGGAATGGCAGAGGACGCCATGATGAAAATGTCTAGCAGCAGCTGGATGGATGAAAGGAGGGAGGCCACACTGAAAGCCACGGCATAAATGAGCTCACCAGAGATGTGCAAGAAGGAGAGAAGTAGTCCAGGACAGCACTCGGGAAACACGGACCTTCAACATATTTATGGTAATGAGGGAACCAGTGACAAGAACAGATAAAGAGCTAAGAGGTGGGTAGGGCAGAAGACACTGGGGCCAGGAAAATCAAAAGAAGGCAGTGCTTCAGATGGTAGTAATTTGATCAAAAGCCGGAGTGGACAAGCATGGGAAGAACTGAGCGGTGACAGCATGCTGGGACACCAGCAAGGAACCTCAGTCCCTGTAGATGTGATTCCTCTCTAAGTGAAACTAGAAAGACTAGATGCAGTTGGATTTGGTGAGTCAGTTTTGCACAGTGTAGGGAGATGCATTGGCTTCCCTCTCTCTGTTCGGTGCCTCGGAACCCTTCTCACAATGGCCCTCAGGCTGCCCGTGACACTTAATGGGATTGGGCACAGGCGCTTGCTGCAGAGCTCCTGCGCTAAACCCTCTATCTGCTAATGACACACTGGTAGATTCTGTAAAGAGATACCTGGGGGGAAAATTTGGGGAACACTCGTCTAGTCCAAAGAGTTAAGGTGCCATTTCAGAGATGCAAAATTGGGATGTGATTGATAGGCTCAAAGAGCAGCTTTCATTCTCTCCTAAAGAAAAAGATAATAATATTTAAGAGCAGTGGAAGGTTAGACTTTGGATTACAGCTGGAGGAGCAAAATTGACACTTGGAGCTAAAACTGAATTTGTCAAAGTCCCACGCCTTGTCTGTGGTCAACCAGACCAAACAATGCCGTGTTTTTCTGATCCTATGAAATGGGATCCTATAGGCATTATGGTAATGTCGTAGGATTCTCTGCCTCTCATGTAACTTCTGTTAAGTAATCTTGGAGCTCATAGGAGCAGATAGTTGTAAGCAAGAACCAAGTCTGTGTTTTAGGTCTAAGACTGCTTTCTCTTTTCCCACCTCTTATCCTGATAGATTTTCCTTCTTAGTGGTCAGTTTGGCTTAGTTGGCATCTACAGAGAGCCAGAATTAAGGCCATAGAGAAGGAAAGGACCAAAGGGGATAACTTTTGTAGGTGTCAAGGAAAGAAACGAAAAAAAAATCTCAACTACAATCCATGGCGAGAAAATATCATACATCAAAATCACTTAGCGTGTATCTTACTCAGATCCCAAGAAGATCTTCGTCCATGAAACAAATTTTAGCTGTGAATCGAGTGGAGCCCATTACAGCTACAGCCGCCACCTTCTCTCTGTGAGCGGCTTCACTGCCCACACCTGCCCCGTGGACTTTGGAGATGATGGTTAGGGAGACAGGACAGGTGAGCAGGCGACAGGGAAAGCAGGGAAGGGGGTTTCAGGACACCCGAACCAGAGCTCACAGAGCGGTCTGCAGGACGGGCTCTCCTGGTTAAGACAAGACTTCCCACTGTCAGGCTGAGTCCCCACTCACCATGGGTGACCTTTACGATAGGCTTGATCAGTGTATTTTTAAATTAAAAAGAAAAAGCTCAAACTTTGTTTGACTGCATTGATTGCTGATTAATACTGATGAATCTCATGTCCTCTAGTGGGGAGATTGCTGCCTCCTGGGATTATACTTCCCTCAGTTCAATATTTATTGACTCCCACTATATGCCAGGCACTGAGCTATATAAGCAATGAATGCATTAAAATCTTTACTTAGTAATGCCTGTTAAGTTGAATTGAATATAATTCAATATACCGCTTGGAAATTGAATTAGCCCCCTACATTGGATATAAAATGGTAAATTAAATATGGTATGAACTCAACTTTGTGAATGTGTATACATTTACAGTAAAGAGGAAAGCCCGTTTTCTGGTATGAGCTTGAATCGGCCTCTTTCTTTATTCCTGCTTATGGAAATTAAAGCTCTACCATCACAGGCATTCCTGCACTAGATTCCAAATGAGGAATTTGGAGGATTGGAGAATTTAGTGTGTCATCCTTTTTGCTCAGTCAGAAGTAATTTTTATTTAACGGCAGGCCTGAGATTGGTAGAAAACAAATACACTAAGAAGCAAACACATATCTGCATGCCGGCTAGTTTGTACACTTAGCCTTACACTGCCAGGGCAGCAGAAGGGAGGGTTAGGGTAAGAGAACTACGCGTTGTACTGTGCTAGACAACCTCTCTCCTGAGTAGTTCACGGTCTCTTCTGTTTAGCACTAAGTTTTACAGATATCTGTATTTGCTTTAAAACCGATCCAGAAAGAATTCAACCTCACCGCTTTGCCATTTGCTCATTTCTTAGAACTTGCCCCAGAAAGGGTAACTTAGGAATTTGATAGAAGTCTGAGCCACTTATGTTATTTTCCCAAAGGACCCCCAAGATGCCATTCCCAGAGGGACCATGCTGGCCATCTTCATCACCACTGTGGCCTACCTGGGGGTCGCGATCTGCGTGGGTAAGTGGTGTGTCTCTGGTGTCAGAATGGCAATAAGTTCAGTCATTTTCTGTGTCTAGTGAGCACCCTGCAGAACGTAACTAGAAAGGCTTTTAATTCCCTTCTTGTTAATGGTTTGATTCAGGGTTCTCATGCAGTTGAGCTGTACTACCAGCATCTCTGGGTCAGGGCTGGAGTAGAGCTAATCGGCTAGTGGTCCTGCCCGAGCCTAAAGAGGTCCCATTTTGTAATCCTGGGTGACACCACTGCTAGGAAAGCCACACTTCCAGCACCTGCCTAGGAGACAGGTAAGGAGCAGAGCAGGCAAAGAAACAAAAGATCAAGGCAAAATGAAGCAAGCACTTGGCCTTAGGAAAGCATGAAAGATGTGGGTTTATGACAGCATCTCATCCTTGCACTGCTGCCCCTACTATGGAAATGTCACTGTCACCGACAGGCAGGAAATCAGAACAGGGCCCGTCTGCTGGCAGGGTGGGCAGTCAGCCCCTGTAGTGCTCAGGGAGCGGGAGATGTGTGTACTTTCTGGCTGCTCCTGAGGCCGCCTCTGGTTCCACCTGCTGCCTGCAGCCACGGCTCCCCCTGGTTGGAGCCCTCTCCTCCTGCTCGTGCGATGGCAGGAGAGGAGGAAACGTGGCTTCCCAGCCTGCAGAGAAGAAAACCCTCCTCTGTGCACGGCAGGGCACGCACATCAGGGTGGAGCGTGACAGAAGCCTAGTGACCATCTCAGTGAAGTATGGCCTGCGGTCATCCTCTGCTTATCGTAGGGGAGACAGGCAGAGAGGATGTATCTCTAGTTGGTCCCTGGTTGAAAAAGAAAATCAAAAAGCAATAAACCAATTCTTGCCTACCTCACGGCCTCTTAGTTGAAGGAACCGGCTGAGGCTGTTAAATGCCTTGTTGTGTCATTTCCAAGTTAGTTACATGTAAAGAGTTTCTGTTCCAGAGCTTTAAAAACTCAACACATTTTCAAATGACATTGAAATTGCTTCAACTTAAATTTCTCAAGTAGCTTTTCTTTTTCAGACATAAGAAAGATGAGGGAATGAGCAAAGTTATAGACCTCATTGCAGGGATTCTCCTAGTCTCCTTGCCAACCCATGGGTAGAAAAGTCAGCATTGCTATGCTTTTGCCAGGACAGGGGAGGATAGTCAGGGAGTCAATACCCTGTCCTTACTGCAAATAACAGCTCATGGGCTGGCTTCCTGGGAATTTAAAAGATCTATCATGTAGAAACTAAAATAGATGATTCAGAAAAGTCAGCTGGACATAAATTAACAATGCAAAGAGGCAAAACCTAACAAGAGTGATTTTGCATAGTAATCAACAGGCATAATTTTAAGTATTTTAGTAGAGGCCAGCTGTTTACCTCTCAGGGCTCTGACACAAAGGATTCCTGTGCTGATTATTGTAAGATTCCCTTTTGATTGAAAGATTCTATGAGGGCTGGGGATTTAGCTCAGTGGCTTAAGTGCCTGCCTGGCAAGCATGAGGTTGTGAGTTTGATCCCTGGTACCAAAAAAAAAAAAAAAAAAAAAAGAAAGATTCTATGATTTTTAAGTCTTCTCCCAGATTCAAAGAATGTCAATTCCACAATTAATACGGAAGGTTTCCATCAGTTCTTGTCCCTGCTTCCTGTCTTGAAATTGCAGTACTAGCAAGGAATGAAGACTCACTGTGGGTGGAGTTTGAAAAACAGTTTGTTTGAAAAACAAACAAACTAACTTTTCTGGTTGGCATTTAGTTTGTAAAATATTTCTCCTTCATGTGGTTAAAATATATATATATACACACACACATATATGTATATATATTTCATGCATATATTCATATAGTCTAATCATTCTATCAAATACATAGTTAAAGACATTACAGTCAAAAGCTAATAAGGAAAGTTAGTGGTTATATGTCAAGGATCTTTTATATGCCCATAATTCCTAAGAATCTATCCTACAGAAATATTTCAAAACACAGAACAGTCTACGCACTGGGGATGGATAGAGTCCAACCGCATAAGGGCCTGCCTGGCAAACGCAAGGTCTTGAGTTTGATTCTCGGTACCCCGTGCCCCCTGCTCCAAAAACAGTCTATGCACAGTTCATCTTAGAATGCTTTATAAATACTAATAGTCAAATAGGAAATCTTAATATGTTCTCCCAAATGCCATGCTCCCATTTTAATATTTTCCCCCAAATACTGCCTATATTATGTAAGCCATTAAACTTTTATATAAAGTAGGATTATAATGGTGCTTTAAAAATGACGCCAGGGGTTAGTTGAAAGCAAGGGCCTCCTAATTACCAGAATGGCCTTCTTTGGTTCCCACTAGATAGGGAGACAGATCCTTCTAACTTGTAAACACGTGGGCTCAGCATCACCAAACCAGACACGCGAAATGCGATCGCGGTCAGCAGGGAAGGCTGTGTCCACCTCCCAGGGGCCTCCAGGGACGGCGGGCTGGGACCCGGACCTTCCCTGCTGTTGGGATGGCACCCTGGGACGACAGGGGGCGCTCCCGAGCTCAGGGCACCATGTCCAAGAAGCAGAGGCCCTGAGCGCAGGCTAGGCCCAGGCCTTTCCAGGGTCGAGTCCGGCCAAGTGTGTGCGCAGCGGGAAGCCCCGAGAGAGCGCACAGCGCCTTCCATTGCAGAGCTGAACGGCCCCGTTGTCCCCACAGCGGCCTGTGTGGTCCGAGATGCCACCGGAAGCATGAATGACACCGTCGTTTCCGGCCTGAACTGCAATGGGTCTGCGGCCTGCGGGCTGGGCTATGACTTCTCCAGGTGTCGCCACGAGCCGTGTCAGTACGGGCTGATGAACAACTTCCAGGTGCGGCCACCGAGAGCAAACGTCCGTTGC